>CM022755.1:25370433-25672933 GCA_012411365.1 Ameiurus melas | reverse complement strand
AATGGAGTCTTCTGCTGTTTTTAACTGCTAACAATTTAATTCACTCACACCAGGACTGATGTGATTGTTATCATAAATGATCTCATCATGGTTTGACAAAGTTCTTCCCGTAACAACTGCATAAACTCATTCAGCAAAAGTCCAGAATGACTGATAATGACTGTTCATTAGTTTCTGTAGCAGTTGTAATTTATAGACATGTGTACACTAGAAAAATAGTCAGTTTTCAGTGTGTCATTACAGATGTTGATTCCTAATGCAATGTTTCAAGGGCAGCCAAGCAGCAGCAGATAAATAATATTAAAATAGATACACTATTTTATTTAAGACTTTAGTTTTAGTAATCAGAGGATGAGTCAAAGTATTGTGTGTGTGTGTGTGTGTGTGTGTGGTTGTCATTGTATATGTATGTGTACTCATTTGTGGACATGTGTTTTTAAAAAAAGTCATCTAAGTTCAGCTACACAGTGTGTGTCACTAACAGAGCATAAGGAGGGTTCAGTCACGACTGAGCCTTCTCTAAACTAGCCCATCATCCTCCTATGTGTGTGCCACAGGCCATTGGCTGGCTACAAGCGGCATGTGGTGATGAGGATTTCCCTGCATACTAACCCTGGCACAGTCAATGACAATTTTCACACTCTTTGAGCAGCTTATATAATGTGGAGCATACTGCACACAAGTCTCTAGATTAAGCCATGCTGTGTACCATCATCTTCCTGTCCCTTGAGGTGTCTTTTCCATTGTGTCTGTCTCGCTATCTCAAAAGCACACAAAAATAAATGCCCATTATGAGGAATATACTTTTCCAAGATATCTCTTCAGTTCAGGTTAATCAGGAAAACAATAGTGTGAATGGCACAAATAAACACTGATAATAAGCTATTATATGTGTAAATGCAAAGATATTTTTACTAATCACCTTTATCCTATGAAATATTTCTATCCTGATCTCTTCCAGGATGGCCCACAACCTCATCCACACAGCACAATTCAGTTTGATGAGTATGAAAATGGTATAAATCATAACTGGCTCAAATATCCAAAACTGTCTAACAGGAAACTGGCTAGCATGTATTACTAACATGAAGGCAGAATAAAATAGACTAGCATGAATGACTAGCATGAATACTGAGGAAAATGTAAGATACCAATATTTCACTCTGATTGCAGAACTTTAAGAAAAAGTTAATCTGACAGAGAACACAAGGAGGCTAAATACACAACCTACTCTGAGTAAAAGTAACTACCATAAATGCTTAGTGAACCCAACTATATGAATGACTAGGATGAATGCTAATTAAAATGGAGTAAAACTGGCTTTCATCAATGACTAAGAATGCTAAGTAAAACTGGATAGCATGACCATTACAAGTCATATTTACCAGATCTCACCCCTACGCCCATGGAAGATTTTGGAGCCCGTTAGACAGCGCTTTCCACCATTATTAAGATACCAATGGATACAATATCTTTTTTAAATAAAAAAATAAATAAAATAATCAAATAAAAGTATACAGCATAATAATCATGTGGTTATGCTGGAAACATCACTCATTTCATGTGTAATTAATTCTATCCATCCATCTTCAACCGCTTATTCCTGCTTCAGGGTCGCGGGGAACCTGGAGCCTATCCCAGGAAGCATCGGGCACAAGGCAGGGTACACCCTGGACAGGGTGCCAGTCCATCGCAGGGCACAATCACAAACACACTGCCAATCAACCTACCATGCATGTCTTTGGACTGGGGGAGGAAACAGGAGTACCCGGAGGAAACCCCCGCAACACGGGGAGAACATGCAAACTCCGCACACACATGGCCAAGGCGGGAATCGAACTCCGGACCCTGGAGGTGTGAGGCGAACGTGCTAACCACTAAGCCACCGTGCGGCAATTAATTAATTAATAATTAATTAAGTAATTAATTCTATATACTAATTTTCATGTAATAATTATCCAATAAGTCCAGATTTGAATGAATATATATATATATATATATATATATATATATATATATATATATATATATATATATTACATATATATATATATATATATATATATATATATATATATATATATATATTGACATATAGACATATATTGACGTAGAAATTGATTATCTTGTAGTTCAGTGTAAATTAAAGAAATTTGGAGCCATTGCACATTTGGAAACAACAGCATGAAGCGGCTGAATGGAGATCACCAGCATAGCTTACCTGCTGAAGAGGATGATGGTAAACAGGGTGAAACAGGAAGGGGCCATGATCACAATTTCAGGAAGACAGCGGGTGTCTCCTAGAGTTTATCTAGAAGAGAGAGCAAAGGAAATGTTATGTGCATCATGTCTGTTAGTTTTAGGATAAGTTTAAATTTACCTAAGTTCACTGTTCAGTTCCCATTCTAATGCACCACAGCTCTTTAGAAAATGGTGAGTGCTTGGATCAGGTGTATTAGATATAAATGATGTCCTAAAAGTCTCCATACATAAAGGACTATGTTTGCCAGCACCATGTCTGTTGTGATTTCATCACAGCTCTTTCTGAAAATATGACAAATTCTACTGACAACTTTACCCCAACTACTTCTGTATATATTTTTAGCATCTCAGGGTTTTTTTGTTGTTTTTGTTTTTGCATATAAATCTATGTACATCGTTAGTGCTTCGGGCTGCCTGCTTGTCAGCAATTTCTCAGCCTGAGGGGACTAGAGACACCAACATTAAACATTAGATTTGGTATAAACACATACTATGAGGGGTACATTGTGAGCAGAAATACTGTTGTGAGCTGTAGAAAGGTCTGTCTGAGGATAGGAACTTGCAAATTTGTAGCAATCCATATTTTGTTCCATGGTAGTCAGACTAAGGACACCTACAGATGATCCACATTTCATGCTCTGCTCACCACGAAGGTAGACGTACAGTACAAATGATTAAAATTTTTACCACGATATTGAAGTAGTGCCACATCATTTTAATCATCATTTCAATCATTCATTTGAAAACAGGAGGGGACAAGACACCCATCCCACCACCGACATAGATACATGAATGGCACATAGTACCACAGAAAATACAGTTGAGATCGTAACACATTTAGCTGGCCCATTCTGCATTATGAATTCCTGCATGTATCAAGATCTCAAATAAGAACTTTTTTGGCTCTGGTCGGCCTTTGGAGAAGAAGGGAGAAAACATGGCTGGAATGACGCTTGACAAACTATTCCTGTTTCTGTGCTGCATTTCTCCATGCTAACTTTTTTCTGATAGTCATAGTAATGTATTTTAAGGTTATATTAAAAAGCTTTATATAATGAGATACACAACTTATTAGCAGCTCCTCTATTATAACTAGGTCATCGCATCTTTGCTATGTCACATATGAGGTTTCATCTTATTGGTTAGTCTAAACTGGGTGAAAGTTGAATGTGAGTGAACACCGAGCACAGCACCAAAGCATCAAATCCAAACAGTGTGTGCTGCCCATGTGCTAGTGCCTTCAGGCAAAGCAGCAGCGCTGGGAACCAGCGGCTTCGCTGATGCAAATTGGCTTAACTGCTGTTCATCTGTTGGCAGACAAAAAATTTTCAGTGACAGGCAATGGAAAGATTATATTTTAGTAGACAAGAAATGAATAATGATCAGAATGTACATGGTTATTCATGTTGTTGTTGTTATTATTATTATTATTATTACTATTTTATTTCAATCTTTTTAATAATCTATTATATACACTATATGGCCAAAAGTATATGGACACCTGACCATTGAACATACCATTCCAAAAGCATGATCGTTAATATGGAATTGGCAATGTTGGTGTTCCTAATTCACCTAAAGGTTTTCAGTGGGGTTGAGATCAGTGCTCAGTGCAGGCCACTCCCATTTTTTCTATGCCAACCTTGGTAAACCATGTCTTCATGGGCTTCTTTATGAATAGGGGTATTGTCATTCTGGAGAATGTTTGAGCCTCTTAGTTCCAGTGAAGGGAAATCTTAATCGACTTTCTAGACCGTTGTGTGCTTCCAATTTTGTGGCAAAAGTTTGGGGAAGGCTGGCATATGAGCATGATGGTCATGTCTCCAAATACTTTTGCCCATATAGTGTACCTTTACTCTGTAGCAAGATTGTGGATGACAACATCAGTAATGTGTTTACAAAAGTATATTCAGGTGTTTCTTTTGATGATTCAGTGCAAATGCTTCTGCATAAAATTTTACATTTTGCTAACAAGTACTATATGCTCTTTCTGAGCCATTGGGACCAACACTGGTGTTGGTCCCAATTTTGCTGCTATAACAGCCTCCACTCTTATGGGAAGTCTTTGACTTGGGATTTGTGCTCATTCAACCACAAGAGCATTAGTGGGGTTGGGCACTGATCTGATGCTTTGAGGATAACTGTTTTTACACTATTTCACACAGTGCATATGGTGTTTTGCCTAAAAGCTGCATAAGCCAGTGAAAAAACTGGAGATTCTCAAGTTTGTTTCTAACTAACTCTCCCTAGTGGGCATCACACCTGTCTAAGGTCATCTGGGTGTGCTTTCTCTCAGAACCATGTCTTCTGTTCTACCACGCAGACCTTCTTCTCCCCCATCAAACTGCCCTGCCACTCAACCGCCAGGAAAACTGTTTCCCAGTACATTCTTTGTTTATCCAGTGCTATATTTTATATGAATAAATATATTCATATATTAAGTTAATATGAAATAAAATACTATTATTCACTTCAGTATCATACACTTACAGCTGAAGTCAGTAGATTACATATTCCTTGAATAATCTGAAAAATTTTGTTGTTTTTTTTTAATTAAGAAGGATCATACAAATTACATTTTGTTTTCTTATTTTGTACTGCCCTGAATAAGCTAGTTCACATAACAGATGTTTACATGTAGTCCACAAGACTAATAAATCATTAATAATAATAATAATAATAATAATAATAATAATAATAATAATAATAATAATAATAATAATAATAATAATAATAACTGAATTTACCCAGATGGACCAGTTCAAAAGTTTACATACGTTTGATTCTTAATACTGTGTGTTGTTTTATGTTTTGTGATAGTTGTTCATGAGTCCCTTGTTTGTCCTGAGCAGTCAAACTTCCCACTGCTCTTTGGAAAAATCCTCCAGGTCCTGCACATTCTTTGGTTTTCCAGCATCTTCTGCATATTTGACACCTTTCCAGCAGCAGCTATATGATGTTGAAATTCATTGTTTCACACTTAGGACAACTGAGGGACCCGTACACAACTATAAAAAAAAGGTGCAAACATTCGTTTTCCTATAACAGCACAACCCCATGTTTTATTTCTTACATACATTTAAGCCTGTATACTGTATTTCGTCCATGTCTAACAATGATTCCCCAAACAAAATATAATTTTACCCCAAACAAATAAGAAAAAACATGTACATGTGAGTTGAAAGAACCCCCCCCAATTATTCACCAATCACACCCTGGGTAAATTATTCTACAGTGCGCTGTATGTAAAGTAAAGACTGATAATTCATGTTTGTGATCATGAAAAGAGAGAATACCCCAAATATTATAAAACACACAATGTATATATTAACTACAGTATTTCTGATGTACATTATATGTACAATCCTTCAGAATTATCTGATTTTGGTAGACTGTAAGGTAAATTATACCTGGTTAAGCTGTCATTTAGCTGTGGTTCTAATTAATAAAAAATATATATTCTAATTACAGCTTTTTTAGTATGAAATTCACTCTTTGTTTCGCTCACAGATCCAGAGGTGGAGCCAGAGGGGCACTGGTACAAGCTGAAATCTGATTGGTCCCTGAAGTGCCTGTGTCCGGTCACTCATTGCTGATCTACATCAGAGCACTCCATAGAGTGGCATGTGTCATTTTGTACCGGAACCCAGAAGTTAGAATCACACTGGTTCCCTCGACAAAACCCCATAGGAGTTTCCCATAGGCTTTTGGATTATTGCAAAAAATTAACTCTGTGATGAACAAAAGTTTATAATACTAATACATTTTGTGCATCAAGATAATTTTCATAAATGAATACAACTTTTATGAAGTTTGAAATGTAAATTCAATCGCCAGCTAACAGCTAACCGTACACTAAACTACAACACCGTCGCTCAACTTCAACGTCACCATCACCAAGCATCCAACAACTTTTCCAAACTTAATTTAAAAACATTTTCCATAATACAGATTTACTCTGTAGATGAATCTTCATCCACGTTTTTTAGAGGGAATTGTGCACAGCATCCATGGACCAGTTTATCTACAAAGACTTTTCCTGTTTGACGTGATGATGTTCAATGTCCCCGACAACATCTGTAGTATCATTTAGCAACATGTTAGTGTCATGATTTCCCCTCGCAGAAAGCGCTCGAGTGTGCTCTGAAGGGCTAAAATGCTAACTCCTTTCCAGGTTTCGGCATTACAAAATGAGGTCATCCTTTCTGAATGAAGGGTGATGTGCAGTGTCATTTCTTCTCCAAACATGGTGTGTAATATGACCGCCAAAAAGTAAAATTTTGTTCTCGTCCTTACAGATCACACTACCCCAGCATTTCATGGGTTTCTCCAAATAAGTTGTAGCAAACATCTTCGACATTTCTATTCTTTAGTAATGGAGTCTTGTGTGGTGAGCGTGAGCAGTGGATTGTGCAGTGCATTGTCTATAGTTTTCTCTGTGACGGTGGTACCTGTGTACCTGGTAGCTCTTTCCGAGTGGTCCTTGTGTCTTGGGCTACTCTTCTGACTAGTCTTCTGATTTCCTGGTCAGAAATCTTGCAAGGAGCTCCTGTGTGTAGCCGGTTGATAACGGAGTGATGTTGCTTCACTTGCGGATAATGGCCCCGATGGTGCTTACTGGAGGAATCAGAAGTTTTGAAATATGTCTGTATCTGATTCCTTCAATATGTCTTGCAACAATAAGGTTGTGAAGGTCTTGGGAGAGCTCTTTGCTTTTACTCATCATGAGATGTTTCTTGTGTGACACCTTGGTAACAAAAAGCCTTTTTATAGACCATCAATTTATTAACCCAGCTGATATTAATTTGCACAGATAGGAGGTATATTTACTTGCAGATTTCAGCTGGTTCCGTGCTTTACCTTGCCTTGGAGAAATGCTTTTTCTTAGCGTGTTCAATACTTTTTGCTGTGTCATTCCACTTTATTATACATAACTTTATTTATGGACTTTAATGTTGTGAATTCTTTATATTTGTGGATTTATTGGGTTAATACTGATGTCTGGTGAAAATTTCATGTGAATAGCCTCATAATAAATATATTTATTGAAAAAAATGGTGTACAATACTTATTTCCTCCACTGTAAGTGGCAGCTGGGAAGTACACAGAGACTTGGATACATGGAGCTCTGACTTGAATGAAATGCAGCAAAGCGCTAACGTTAGTCATTGAAGCTCATTTTACAAATGAGCATTTTTGTTTAAACGCCAGAGTTTGACAAAGACATTTTGTGGCTGTCTGACCAAAAAGAAGCCCAGCCTGCCTGTGGCTGACAATAATAGGAGTCATTGTGTGATGAATGAGAGAAAGAGGGAGAAGATGGGGGAGAGGATGAGGGAGAGTCAAGCTGCCAGCAGCAGCAGAGAGCAGTGAAGCTCCCAGCCCTTTTCAGCTGGTTAACAAAATTTAGGCACAGCAAGATAATGACAACAGGTGAAAATAACTGTATATTCTGTATGTGACACTCAGGTTTACAGTTTTACAGGTTTACAATGATGTGTGAGATGAAAAGAAAATATTTTTTGTCATTAAATTTTTGTCCCCTATAGTGATCTAACTTATATAGAGGTCTAACAGCTCTGTTATGCTGTGTAGTGCATTTTCATTTCTACCAGAGTGCTTAGTAAATGCTTAAAGCTTTCAGGCTTTCCTGTAAAAACAATTCACAGATGAATAGTTGTCAAATATTTTGTGTGAAATTATGTATGGATTTATAAACATGTATTTGTGTTTCAGTTGTAAATGTGGATGAAGACAGCCAGTGTTAGTAAAGGGGATCATGATCAGCCATCTTCAGGACCAGTACCATAGTCACCAAGCAGTACTTCTGGACCAGTAGGTACTGTTTTCATTCTGCAATTCTAATGAAGATCATCTAAATTTTAGTTTTTTGGATTAACAACTAGAAACTAATTGATTGTTTGCATAAATATTTAGATTATTTGCATGTCTTGATGACTGTGTGTTTATAAGGGGATTCACCCTGGTGTTATTTGCTTCTTTCCAGACATTTCCCAATCCAGAGCCGAAGGTTCTATTCAGAATTATCCCATCAACATATTCAACCATATTCTCTACAAACTGATGTTATGCCTTTTTTCCTCTAAAATATTGTATAATATTTTATTTTGTCTTTTGTGTTTGTGTGTATACATATATGTATATATATATATACAAACACTATATATATATATATATATATACATATGTATATATATGAAAAAAACACTCTATATATATATATATATATATATATACATATATGTATATATATACAAACACTATATATATATATATATATATATATATATATATATATATATATATATATATATAAATATATTGCAGATAGCGCCACACGATGCAGTATGAGAGCAGAGGGTGCACGATGCAACCAGAGCGCATGGTTTGTGAATTGGAGACTTTCTACAATGGACACGTGTTTGTTTTTTCTTTTCTTGTTTAGACTGGTTGTTGGGTGCCAGCTGTGCTTGTTATAAACCTAGACTTTAGTTATAAATAAATACTTGAATCTGCACTTGCTTCCGTTTCGAGTCCACAGAATACTGCGCCTTAACCATGGAAGCAGCAGGAGAGCGTCATGACGGTAAATGCCCAGATTACTGGCCAAGTTTCTTGTCAGTGCAGTTCCCTCAGAGGACTTTTTCTTGAGGAGTTCGCACAGCCAGGGCAGCTTCGTGGCCTGGATTTACTGGGGTGACGAGTCAATGTGATGCCCCAGGCTGACCCTCCATTCCACCTGTATTATGAGTGGATGAACAGGGTAGAATCCGCAGCTTCACAGCCCCCGCATGAGGTCAACATGGTGACCTCAGAGCTCCAGCTGGAGACCCATGGGGAGCTCTCACCTGGGTCCCAGCCCGAGGTCAACGAGGTTACATGGGGCCCCAGCCCAAGGTCAACATGACGACCTTGGAGCTCCCGCATGAGGTCAATGTGCCGACCTCAGAGCTCCAGCTGGAGACCCACGGGGAGGTCTCAGTTCCGGAGCTCCAGCCCGAATTCAATGTGGCGACCTTGGGGTAACGAGAGAACCTCTCAGGTTAGGTTCAGGTTCCGGGTCATAGAGGAACGTGCCCCGCTGCCCTGTCCTGCTGAGGTGGCCGCCCCACTGTCCTGCCCTGCCGAGGAAGCTATCCCGCTGTCCTGCCCCACCGAGGAAACTGTTCCGCTGTCCTGTCCTGGCAAGCAAGCTGTCCAGCTGTCCTGTCCCACCGAGGAAGCTGTCCTACTGTCCTGTCCTCCGAGGAAGCTGTCAAGCTGTCCAGTCTTCCGAGGACATTGCCCTGATTTCCGGTCCAACAGAGGACATCGCCCCGATTTCCAGTCCAACAGAGGACGTTGCCCCGGTTTCCAACAGAGGACATTGGCCTGCATTCCAGCCCTGCAGAGGACGTCGCCCTGAGCTCCAGCCCTGCAGAGGACATTGCTCTGTGGATTGCCCTGGGGTGGCTGTGGCTCAGTTGGTAGAGTGGGTTGTCCACTAATCATAGGGTTAGCGGTTTGATTCCCAGCCTGGGTGACTCCACATGCTGATGTGTCCTTGGGCAAGACACTGAACCCCAAGTTGCTCCCGATGGCAAGCCTTGCATGGCAGCTCTGCTACCATTGGTGAATGAGATAAGTGCCCATTTACCATTTAGCTCCAGCCCTGCTGGTGCTCCGCCTCTCTGTTGCCCAGCGGAGGCCACTCAGTTTCCTGGTGCAGCGAAGGACAGGTTACCCGGACCTCACAGAAGCACTTATTCTGTTACAGCAGCCCTGAATGGCTGGCAGTCATAAAGTCTGCATCAGGATCCTACACCTTTATATATGACCGGAGATGGGCATTCTGGGTTTCAGGTGAACAGAATACACAAAAAATATAATAAAACAAAATAACAGTTTACACCAATCATTCTGTTCAAAAGTTTATACCCCCGGGCTCTTAATGTAATGTGTTTCCTTCTTGAGAATCAGTGAGTATTTGCACCTTTTGTAATTGTTGTATAGGAGTCCCTCAATTGTCCTCAGTGTGAAAATGCTGAAAAAGCAAATAATGTGCAGGACCTAGAGGATTTTTCCGAAGAACAGTGAGCAGTCTAACCACTCATGAACAACTATCACAAAACATAAAAACAATCATTGATCATCCAGATAACAACACACAGTATTAAGAATCAAGCATATCTAAACTTTTAAACTGGTTAATTTCTGAATAATAATTCAGTTATTATTGTGTCTTGTGGACTTTATGTAAACATCTGTTATGTGAAATAGCTTATACAGGGCAGTACTAAATAAACAAAATGCAATTTTAATTATCTTTTTTTAATTATTAACATTTTGCAGATTCTGCAAGGGGTATGTAAATTTATGCTCACAACTGTACTTGCAGTAGATGTACATAGCTGCAGTCTTTTTCTGTCTAAAATTATTTAACATTCTGCTTACATACAGTATTCTTTAAGAATCACTAGCATACAGTGCTGTGAAAAAGTGTTTGTTCTGTTTTTGTGTACATCTAAGATAAAACAGAAACAATCTATGTAAACACAAAGTACAGTTGTCACAGCTCCGTCAGATCAGAACTCCAGATCCCAGAATGCAACGCGCACCTCGCATACACGCATACGCTCAAAGTCCCTGGAGTTCTGATCTGAGACACCTGCTGCCAATCACACACACACACACCCTCCACTAGTATTTAGAGAATCACTTGCCACAGAGTCATTGCGAAGTATACGCTTAGCGACCTTGTTTCTCTGCGATACCAAGCCAACTACTTAGATTGACTTCCTAGTTTACCTCGACGCTTACTTACGGTTTTCGACTACGTCTCTGTCTCGCCCCGTTTATCTTGTCCGTTCAATCGCCTGAACCTTACACGTCTTACGTTCTACACTGCCCATAGATTCACAGCCCCGCGTTGCTTTACTGTCTTCCGCTCCCTCGATTGTGCCGTTTCTACACCTGGTGACGACAGTTTTTAAGTGATAATGTTATTGAAGCAAAACCGATATCCAATACCAACTGGGCCTGTGTGAAAATGTATTTGGCCCATAATTACTAATTACCCAAACATCTGAAACTGCATTCATAGTGGGGTTCAGCTGGACTATACACAACCAGGCCTGATTACTGCAAACCCAGTTCAATTAAATCAGCACTTAAATATAAATTTTTGACAACAAGTTGGTTAAAATGTCTTCCACAGTAACAAGGCAAAGACTGGTGAGGCAAAAACCACTGTTAATCCAGAAGAACATTAAACCTCAGCTGAATTTTGCCCAAAAAACACCTTGATGATCCTCAAACCTTTTGGGAGAATTTTCGATGGACTGATGAGTCGAAAGTGGAACTGATTGGTAGATAGGGGTCCCGTTGTATCTGGTGTAAACCAAACACAGAATTCCACATAAAGAACATCATACCTGCGGAGAAACATGGTGGTGGAAGTGTGATGGTGTGGGGATGCTTTGCTGTTTCAGGGCCTGGGCAACTTGCAATAATTGAGGGAAACATAAATTCTGCTCTCTACCAGAAAATACTAAAGGAGAATATCCAGTCTTCAGTCTGCAAACTGAAACTCAAGCCCAACTGGATTATACAGCGAGACAATGATCCAAAGCTTAGGAGTAAATACTAGTCCTAGAAGTAAGTGAAAGACTGATCTCCATTTATCGGAAGCATTTGATTGCAGTTATTGCTGCTAGGTGGCACAACCAGATTTTAAGTTTAAGGGGGCAATTAGTTTTCTACATGTGTGATAGGTTTTAGATAACTTTTTTTCTTTTTGCTTCAATAAAAAAAATGTGTTTACTCAGGTTGCTTTTGTTTTATGTTGTATTTTGTTTGAAGATCTTAAATTTTTTTTGTATGAGACACAAATACAGTAGAAATACAGCACTGTAAATAATATGTATATCAACTGGAAGTATTTTGTGATTGAGACAGATCTTAAAATGGCCGACTTCCTGATCAGTGTCCAGGCTACTGAACTAGGGAGCTGATTGAGACACACTGTCTGTCAGAGGTGTCCAATCTTTTTTGGAAGGGGCTGTTGTGGGTGCATGTTTTCATTCCAATCAAGCAGGAGCCACACCTGATTCCACCTGTTTAATCCTGACTTGCATTAGGCTTAGGTGTGGCTTTTGCTTAGTTGAAGACAAAACCTGCAACCACACCGGCCCTTTCCGGAAAAAACTAGACTGAGTGTTCATGGTGCTCTGTGATGGACTGGTATTCCTTAAAGGGTGTAGAGAGTGCATCCCTCTGTGGTGTGCAGAAAACAGAAGTTTAATCTAAAAACCAGGTCCCAAAATACCAGTGTTTTTCTTTCCTTCCCCGTAACACATTTGACAGAAGTCACATACCTAGAGGGACTAAATCAGCACAAAAATAAACCAACAATTATTTACTTTCAAACACACACAAAGATGAATAAATATAAAAATAAATAACACCATCTGGCTAAATGGATTATGCAGGCTTGCATTTTGTTAATAGAGTAGTTCAGGACATAATTCCTCAAAATGACTTGTATGCAAAATGACACCGCCTCCACCACCATCATCATCACTAATGGAGGCAATATCTTTTGGAAGCTTGTTCATCGCTCAAAACAGTTCCAAAGAGTCTATGACAAGGCTCGTTGAGGCTGTTCTGGCACTATGGCATATGATGGTCTGCAACGTGGAAGAAAAATGCAATACACAAAGCAAACAATATTCCTTTCATTTGTATCCCTTCTATACATTTGTCCATGACGTAGTTTGAATACTCACATTCCTCTGTCTCCTATCACATGGACAGCACTGTGGTTGGTAAAGGACTAATTAACCACAGACCTGCATTTTACACCAGGCCGATTGAGACTATTTTGGTGACATCACCGCACCATAATTAAATGCCTAATATTTTAAAAAACCGAAGCAGCACAAACTAAACTTTTATCAGCACAAACCAGCACAAACGAAGCACAAACGATTGAGACTATTTTGGGTTAATTTGGAGCATGTGGGGGGCTGGTGACATGACCGCACCATAATTAAATGTCTAATATTTTAAAAACGAAAGCAGCACAAACTAAACTTTTATCAGCACAAACCAGCACAAATGGAGCACAAATGATTGAGACTATTTTGGGTTAATTTGGAGCATGTGTGGGGCTGGGTGACCCCAGAATAAATTTTGAATATTCTTTTAATATCTCCTGAACCGAAGCAGCACAAACGAAAATAATTACGGCACAAACCGGCACAAACGAAGCACAAACGATTGAGACTATTTTGCTGATGTTTTGCGTTGGTGGGGGGGCCAACTTCACGCAGGTGCCGAGATGTCTAGGGTGAACATTTTGATGATATAATCACAATACAGTCTCTATACAAATTCGTGTTCTTTGTTTCCAGTTTTAAATAATAAGCTATATCTCTGTCTGTAAAAAAACACTCAAATGTGAACTAGATGAAATAATTGCTCATAATTGCCCTCGGTGCACAAGAAAGAAGTCACTTGTCCCTTGGAGAGAAAAGTCACTACAAATCAATAAAAAAAAATTGTAACTGATTCAAACCATCCTATGGTGAAACATTTCTATCCAGATGGGTGTGGTGTCTTCCAAGATGACCCCGCCCACATAAACAGGGTACAAGAGATCACTGAAGGATTTGGTAAGTGTGAAAATGATATGTGTAAATCATCCTATGGCTTTCACAGTCAGCAGATCTCAACCCAGTTGAACACATATGGGAGATTTTGGAATGGTGTGTTAGACAATGTCTCCAACACCATCATTAAAACACCAACTGAGAGAATATCATTTGGACAAATGGTGTTCCACCAGTTCAGTTAGAGAAACTATGCAAAGGTGTACTGAATATGTTCTGGAATCTAATGACGACATGTTATGTTGCTTTTTCCTTTCATTTGTCACCTGTCTGTATGTCTGTGTGCTATATGCTAGTCTCAGCAGATTTCACTGCCTGGTGAGACACACTATAGCATCTGTTTTTGTTTTTTTTGTCTGGCCAAACCCTCAATAACAAAGGCAAATATTAAATACCTAAAGTATATCCTTCTTGGTTAATGCATACTTAAACAACATATAATTTCATTGTATCAACTTACTTAACTGTTTGTCTAATCTCATGATTGCATTTCATTCGTTCTGTTCTGATTATAAACCTGTTGGTGCTATGTTTGTGCTCCTGGACTACTCTCTATAAGTAGAGAGAGAGAGAGCACCTAGAAAAATAAGCATTCAACTTCTACCTTGTACTCTGAAGACGTCAAAGCGGCTCTGTAAGCCACTGTGGATATGAGGGTCCGCTGCAGGCTAAATCCATTTATTAATTCATTCAACTTCAGGAACATTTTTATCCCGGTAGGGTTTGCAGTAGATCTGGAACCTATCCTGGGAATACTGGGCGTGAACTGGGAATACATACTGAATCAGTCCACACAGGGCACCATACACACACACATACACATTCACACCTAGGGGCAATTAATAGTCATAAGAATGCTTTTGGTCAGTAATAGGAATCCAAAGAACCCCAAAGAAACCCATAAAGACATGGTGAAAACACCATGCGAAACACTACAATAATCCGAGCTCAGGATCGAACCCTGGAGCATGATGTGGGTGTTGCTAGTATCCTAACAGTGCATATCTAGCTAGCTAATATGTACAAGCTAATGTAAGTAAGCTTAAAGAAGTTATGTAGAGTTGTTATGTCATGGATCCTCTTCATGACCCTACAGTAGAACAGTGAAAGAAATATCAAAATCAAAGAAATAAAATACTATTGTCTAAAAATTACATAATGGATTACACATATTACTTGATCCACAAATGCAAAAACTATTAATATTAGTATTAGTTTTATTAGATAACATTTTAGATAACTTTTGTAGAGGTGTAAATCATACAGCATATCATATCACATCATCAAACAATCAAACAATACATTCAACAGACTGAATAATAAAGTAGGCTATTGGTTATAAAATACCACAAATAAGCATTTCAACTGAATCAAGGCCACCCTCCTTCCTCTGAAAAGTAGCTTCCTCTTCACATTGAATAAGAAGAGGCTACAGGGGTTTAAAAAAATACTCTTCTCCTAAGCATGCCGTTTTTCCCAAGTTAATAAACTAGCATACTAGCATACTAGTTAAAACAGCAATAGCTTTGGTCAGCGAGACAGGTATGTGGGAGCACTTTGGTTTCCCAGGATGTTACGATGCTGACGGCCAATAAGAAATCACTATGACAAATGGGAAGTTCATAGCTGTGAGATATGCAATTCAGTAGTGGAGATCACAGGATTCAGAAACACATCTAGGGATACAGAGAGCTAGATGATTTTGACAGGACAATTAGCTAACTACAGAATGGGAAATAGCAATGTTTAATTTTTGTAATATTCTAATGCCTAGCTTTCGTTTCCTTGTATGCTGCTAAGAGTCTGAATGGTTCACACAAACAGTGTGTCATTATTATGTTTATTTGTACTTTTATAATGTTGAATGGTTTAATCATTTGAAAATGGAAACCTAAGACATATTCAGCCAATGCTTATTTTGTCCTTTATTGAAAATGTATTATATTGAGACCCTACATATTTGTAGCACATTTGTCAATAATCATGAGACTATCCATTCATCCGTACATCCATCTTCTGCCGCTTACTCCTTTTCAGGGTCACTGGGAACCTGGAGCCTATCCCAGGGAGCACCGGGCACAAGGTATCGGGTCGAGCATCAGGTACACCCTGGACAGGGTGCCAGTCCATCGCAGTCTCATCAATTTTGTCAGTTCAGCCTCAGTGCCTATAACTAATCCCAGCATCAGAGCAGACACACATCCGACTTGAAAAAATTAGACAGACTTTGATTTGTGATCTTAAGTAAGCATAAAAAGGATAAAAAGAAGAATATACTATTGTGTTTTGAAGTAACCTACAGTATTTATTTTTCCTCTTTCCTATCTCTCTCACATTTTCTGTCCAGGCTGTGAGTTTTACTGTGTTCAAATTCTAACCTACTTCTTTATAATGCCTTGGGCTGAACAATATTGTTAACGCAATGCAATGGAATAACCAACTATGACCTCTGACCACTTCCCTGAAGCAGAATTGCTGTAGTGCTGCTGGATATTCTGGTGGAGATTTCTAGAGGTCAGTAGGTCCCTCTCAGGTCTACTCTATTTATTCTACTAAGCCTGAGGAATAATGGAGTACTCAGCATGCTTATAATCCTGTCAACAAAACTAAGTTTACACACATAAATGCTCACTCACCAACAGACAGGCATAAATGAGTCATGCACACATTATATTATTAAGCTCAAATGGCTACAATGCAAAAAGTCATTCATTTAATTATTCATTCAGGCACATATTTATATGCAACCCCTGCAGGCCCATGTAAATGCTTTGTATCCATTTTTAATGGCTGTTCTCAAGATGAACACAACAACCCGCTAAGTTATAACATGCCTCCAAAAGCTCCACTAAAATACCTAATTTTGCAGTGTAAAGCTAAATAAGTCATGCTGCATAAATGCACGATTTACGCTGATTTTGCCATCTGTTATGGCACGCAGTGTTGCTGGCAAATTTTTGCTATTAGTGTTTGCCAATCTGTCCACTGCAAATCTTTATATAATTTCACACACACACATTACACATTATAATCTCCATGGAGTTCAATCAAATCACAATGGCTCAGTGGAAAATTCATTGTGGAAAAGCACTTACGGCAGAGATAACACAAACGCTACAATGCTACTGCACCTTTAATATATTTTGTACACTTTTCTGGCCACACGCACCTTAGAACCTGCAATTTGTCTTAGACGCACATGATTGAGATCTGCTACCACACTCTTCCCACTAGCGCTATCCTCATCCTCACGATCACTGTCCCAGTGTCACTTGTGGTTGGTGCGTGGAGTGTTACACCTACCTGCCTTGAGATCTGCTACCACACTCTTCCCACTAGCGCTGCTTTGAGACAATGTATATTGTAAAAAGCGCTGTACAAATAAAAATTTTATTGAAATGAACTTCCATGTGTATGCATGTGCCAACTTTTGAACACCATGAGCTTTTTTGGAGCATGATATAGTCACTGAAAAAAAAATCTTAAAATAAAAAAAATAACAGCATGAAAGATGAGTTTGTTGGGGGTTTTTTATTGAATACTAAAAAGAACTTGGTGGATTTCTTCAGATGAATTGGATGTTAAAAGTTTTTTGTTAATCTGAACCATGAAGTCTTCTTATGAAACATAAGCTAAAAGCTTTTAGATGAAGTGGAAGGAAGAGGTCTTCGGATGAATTAGAGGCTAAAAGTCTTCAAATGAAGCAGAATCTAGAAGTGTTCATATGTAATGGAAGCTAGGATTCTTCAGATGAAGTGGGAGCTAGATTATTTTATATGAAGCAGAAGCTAGAGGTCTTTAAATTAAGTGGAAGCTGGACATCTTCAGATGAAGTGGAAGCTAGAGGTCTTTATATGGAGCCACACAATGAACTGTTTCCTGTATACCATTTCTCATCTTATAAAATTTATGAGCATTGAAGAAACCAGCTGTGTCAGGTGTCCCACTAAGATTGGGCCTCCAGCAAAGAATGAAAGATAAATAAATTATATTGATTATATTGACCATAGAAACTGTAGAGAATGACTAAAAGCAATTTACAGAGATCGGTCATGAGATCTTTATAATCTTTGAACAAATAAATGTAGTCTTAAAACACCCTGGTTCAACCATGTGAACAAAACCTTTTATCATTTGCAGGAAAGCACAAAGCAGAAATTCATTCATTCATTCATTCACCTTCAGTAATCTTCTTATGCTGATCAGGGTCACAATGGATCCAGAGCCTATGACGGAAACACTGGGTTCGAGTTGAGAATATGCCCTGAATGGCACCCCAGTCTATTGCAGGGCACCATGTATACAACACACACACACACACACACACACACACACACACACACACACACACACACACATACATAGACAATCCACCAACTGGATTGTTGGTAGGTGGGAGAAAATTGGTGAACTCCACAAGGACACAGGGAAAACATGAAACTACACACAAACTCCCTGCAGATGTGAGGTGGCAATCTATCTGAAACATCACCTCCCACATGCTGAAGTTGTTGTAAATAGCTTCATAATGCCAAATGGGGGAAATATATCAGCACATCAGAAACCAGAGCTACTGTACCAAATCCTGTAAAGAATATGGTCTGACCTTCATTTGACTCTGTCCCCTTGATCAAACTGTTAATAGTTGAACCAGAGAGCTTAGCCCCTCAAACAGACAAGCCTTCTCAGTGACCCATCTATCAATAGTTAAAAATACACCTTTTCCACACTGTGTGCAGAGGAACCGTGTGGTATTCTCTGCACCATAAATGACAAACTACGTCAAACATCAAAGACTTCAAACAATATTATCCTGTATTCTTTCTGCAACTGGACAGATATCTTTGGTTATGCAGATAATCAAGAAAAGGGAATTCAAAGGACCCCAGAAATAATGTCATTCAGTCTGTCTTGAGAATGAGTTGTGAAAGAGAAACGGATGCATGAACTATCTAATAATCCAGACCACATCTGAAGCATCAGTCAAGTTCCAAGTCCCAAAGGGTCATGCTTGCCAGCTGTTTTCAAACTGTGCAATACACCAAAGTCATGTTGATTATGGAGGAAAAACTCCTACCAAATACCAAGCAGTTATAATATATATATATATATATATATAAACATATTTAATTGCATGTTTCAGCTCACTATGATTGTAAAGAATGGTTATTTGAGCCTTCCCTTTTCAGCCTCCCATCTGGCCATTCTCCTCTGTCCTCTCTCATCAACAAGGCATTTCTGACTGCAGAATGGTTTTTATCACCATTCTCTGTAAGGTCTAGAGACTGTTATGCATGAAAATAGCAGGAGATCAACAGTTTCTGAAAACACTCATACCATCCCATGTTGACACCAACAATCCAAGGTCAATGCCATGGTCAGTTTTTTCCCATGTTGATGCTTGATGTAAATATTAACTGAAGCTCTTGCCCTGTATTTCTATGATTTTATACATTACACTGTGGATAATTGCATGTGTACAGGTGTTTCTAATAAAGTAGGTGCTAAGTGTATAGAGTGTATTTTAGATATAAATAATATGTAATTATATACGTTTCCATATACACACCTGTAACCAGTTTACTTAGAATGGACTGAACTGTGTAGAGTGACTGGATGAATTTGGAGGACACTGCTAACCCCTCGAGGGCAAAGTGATTACGTGTGAATCAAATTGAGTGAGCAGATGAGCTTTTGATTATTTTTGTTCTAGTGGCAAGTTGCATGGCTACTTTGTACCAGCTGAACTATGCTAATTCTTGCATTATTTTTGTAGCCCCTTTTTGATTCTCGTCTTATGGCCTAAATGCTCATAATTAATAGCTAATCTCAAGCTGCTGGTGGATTTAATCACTGCTTTATGATGGGCTGAACGGTTGACTTGTGTCATGTGCATAGCATTCTGATTGCTGGAATTCCTTCAGTAAAATACAGTAGTAATTACAACCTGCCTCACAAGTCAAGGCTGCATGAGCAAGGCAAGGGCATGATTTAGAAAAAACAACATCTTTATGCACCGCTTCTTTCCACTTTGAGCTCATTTGGGTTTCGGCTAACGTTTTTCACACACATCTCAATAATTCGTCATTCCCAAAGTCTTCTTTTTTTTTCGTTTGGTTATGTTTTTTAATTCTGCTCCAGACACAAAAACATCTCTTAATTTGGTAAAATTGTTTTATACAATCTCAGGCTAAGCGCAAAACGCCCCAATAACTACCACCACCATATTTATTTGGTATTGTTTTTTATGAGTGTTTTCTATATTACTTCACCTTGTATTTTGTTCATCGACAATGTTTCAATTGGGGACTCAAGATGTGTTGTGGACAGCTTTGATGTTTTTTTGCTCAGCAGTGGTTTTTCCTGGACTCTGCCATCGGCCATTTTTGCCCATCTTTTCCTGATTGCGAACGCTGACTTAACTGACAGTGCTGCAGTTTTTGGGTGTTGTGGTTGTGATAGCTGGTTGGGGTATTTTGGGCCTGGTAAGATGCTTCTTTCTACTTTCATCAAGCTTTGTTACTTCCTTCCTTTCATGCCGATTTTGGCTCTCCTATGTGTAGCTTTTAGGATCTTCTGTGACTTTGTCGCAGCCTATTTGTGAGTTGATTGTGAACAGGTGTGGCAATATCAGGCCTGGGTGTGGCTGAAATTGACTCGGTGTGACCTAGTTATGTATTTTTACAAGGGGGATTTTACACAGGATTTTTAAACATTTACTTGTTTTGTTTTTATTGTTTATTTTCCGGGACAACTGCAAAGGGGCACTTTCCAAATAGCAATACAGCTAAAAAGTAGAGCCACCTTTCCCTTTCTATGTCTTTCTTTCTGTCTTATATCCATACCATATTCTATTCCTCCTCCTAATTTTATCTTCACCTGCAAGCCAGGCCCCCTAGCTCAAACCTTAGTACGCGTAAAACAGTTGCCAAAAAGTATGGCTTTGGCAATATAGATTATATAGGAAAATATATATCAATTAACAGTTTTCTATGATATGACATCCTAAGATAACTCATATCACTCTGCCCTAATTCCACAATTAAAAGTGCAGTCATCCATGGAAATTATATGATTTGAAGCTGAGCTTGAAGTCAAGGTCTTCATATGTGTAAATTTACAAATACTCAGGAGCACAAATAGGATTCAAGTGTTTTTTCTGAATTGAAAGGATTTTTTTATGAATAACTTATTTTTTGTGTAAATGCTCGTACAAATGATTTGTATCTGTGCATATTTGTAATCTGTGCATATCCAGCTTGAAAATGAGGCCAAGTTATTTTTAGCTTAATATTGTCTACTATTTTCCATTTTTCAACTATGTTTTTTTCCCCTCGCGGGTTGTGTGCATGTATGAAATCTGATTTCTGATGAATTAGCTAGCTATCGGCACCAATCTGAAGGTTTATATACTACAAGATAATCGCCTAATGTTTAGTCATTTTCAAGAAACTGTCAACAGGTACATGGGGAATACATTCTAGTTACTTAATTTGTATGCTTGTCTCTTTGATGGGTTTCACAGTGTGTGAGCACCTGATGAACAAAATGCAGATTTTTTTTGTGCTAAATTATCAAAATTTAACCAAATCAAAATCCAAACACATCCCTCTTGCTCTTGTGGCTTTGTTATTATTTGTCCATTGGAGCAGGTTTAGATTCTTATAAATATGGGTAAATTGCATCCTCCCAAATGCCTGGATGCGCGCGGACACGACGCACACGCACCAGATTGATCTGGGCAAGTCTGGTAAATTCCGGGACTTCAAAAAAAAAAAAAAAAACATGTCAACTTCTGCAGTTTTGATGATAAAAAATGGGTTCACTCGTCTCTTCAGCAGTTTATTCCTAAAACCTCATTTATGGTAATCCTGTTCACTTCCACTCCTGCTTTTAATGTCATGCTTGGCTGAGAGCTTTCTGCAAATTTGCAAAAACGTATACTTAAAAGCTGATACAGATACATCTGAAGAAGAAAAGTAGTAGTATAAACAATATATAGCCACACAGTCTTCTTCTTTTTAAAAATAAATAAATAAATAAATAAATAAATAAAAGAAGAAAATTCAGTATAACTTTCAGTATGTGCTAGAAGGGAGAGCCTGAATGGAAATAGCTAGATAAAAATAACTGCAGCTATTAACAGCCTTTATTTGTGTATGTGTTTGTTTGTTTATGTGAATTTGGCTTGTTGAAGACATTAAAACAAAAACCCACTGACAGGTTAACACAATAATTTTTTCTCCAGTGTATGGGCGCGCGCGCACACACACGGTTCATACATTTGTCTGTATAACCCCTTTTACCCATTCCTGTAAGCGAATCAAATCCCCCAGAGCTTTCCGTCTGGACATTTTATTGACCACTCAGTCATAAATCAGACACAAACAACTCCATTCACAAAAATCCCATTTCTATTCGCATGCAGACCCATTTCTATTCGCATTTCTACGCATGAAGACACGAACTGCCATGTTTATATAACCCTTAACTGTAGAAATAAGCTAGACTGGCATGTCTAAAATAACATAACAACAGCCATTTATTGCATCTTTAATGATTGATTAGATTTGTTTTACACTGAGCTAATAAATTCTTGAGTAATTGTGCATGCGCACAGTTAACAAATGACCAAAGATAGAACCGCACCTATAACACATATCATCCGCTCAAAGTTACAGTAGTTCTAACATCAACACATCCACGCGCACTCACTGCCTCAGATTGTTGAGGCAATTAAAAAAAATAGCTGCCAAAATAATAAACAATCAAACAAGAGTAAAGTGAAGCGGTTGGAAAGTGATCGATCTCCAACTTACCCGTGATGACGTTTTGAATCGTGCATTTCTCTCCGAAGGATGCGGATGCGCCGCCAGAGAACGTCGCCGTGTTTCCCCTCTGTTACGGTGCAACAGCAGCAAATGGCGTCGCGCGCCTCCACCTCGCTGAGATGCCGTTGAACTGAGCGCGAAAACACGTGCGCTGATCCGCGCGCCTCCACCTGCACCTGCACTTGCACGCGCCCGCTGAGCTCACTGCGCTCTGCACGCGCGCACATTTCCCCGCGCTGACTGGTTTACTTTCTCCAGACTGTACCAACCTCCACCTCAGTTAGGCTACATATAATATCTGGATGCAAATAACGACTAAAACATGTCATCTATCTAATCTATCTATCTATCTATCTATCTATCTATCTATCTATCTATCTATCTATCTATCTATCTATCTATCTATCTATCTATCTATCTATCTATCTATCTATTTCCTTTTTATCTCTCTCTCTCTCCCTCTCTCTCTCTATTTCCTATTTCCTCTTTATCTCTCTCTCTCTTTCTCTCTCTCTCTCTCTCTCTCTCTCTCTCGCTCTCTCTCTCTCTCTCTCTCTCTCTCTCTCTCTCTCTCTATCTATTTCCTTTTAATCTCTATCTATCTATCTATCTATCTATCTCTCTATCTATCTCAGGTGCAATTTGTCGGTAGGTTATAAAATAACTGACCATAGTCTATTTTTGTTGCCACAAACAGCTTGTATTTCTCTAACATCTGCAATATAAGAAAAGACCACCTCAGGACCACCACAACTGATATTCCATACATGGTAGATCATTCTCATCACATCACTGATATCTGATGCAGTAGCGTGTATGCTGGAGAATTGTTGCAGGGATATTTGTTTTAAATGACTAGCAGTTTTAGTTTTTAGACAGTGGTTTAGACACTATTGAAAAACCTCAAGAAAATTCTGGCAACCCATGAGACATGATACACAGGTACCCCAAATACATATGAGGTACCCACCCAGAAATTGACTTAAGCAGTTGCATAACCTGTCTCTGAATAGATGCAAATTTCCCCAGCTAAATACTAAGGTAAGTTAATTTCTCAACTTGCAATACTGCCCAGTGGTTAATATCAATTATGATGCACTTGATACACTCTTCCGATGGTAACACATATGACACATATGACAACTATGGCAACACATATTTTTCTCATTTGTAAGTCGCTTTGGATAAAAGCATCTGCTAAGTGAATAAATGTAAATGTAAATGTAAATATGACTGTGTCAGCATCATTGTTGTTCTGAGAATGATCTACCACCCAAATAATATCTAATCAGCAGTAATCCTGATTGTCCCTTTAGATTGATAGGTGAGGTATAACCAAGATGACAAATATCGAGGAGTTACAAATAAATGGGTTACAGTCAGTAATTGTACACCTAGAAAGTGACTTTCATCAGCTTGACCAGGTTGAGCATATGAATTCATCCTTGTTCATTGCAGATACCTTCTACAACCTTCCAGCAACTCACCCTCTGATTCTAAACAGCTTCTTCAGTGTCATGAATAAATCACAGCAAAATAATTGATTAGATAGCTTCAGTTTCACTCTTTGGTCCATAGTTACTGCACTGCTACTGGAAGAAAAAAAATGTATTCAGCATTATGTTTTCTGATGCACCACAGAAATCATGTCAATTATCCATGCTGTTATTTTACAACGTTGGTTCTCATGTGCAGCAGATCCCTTTATTCTCAACTCAACTACTCAATAATTAATTTATTTTAAATGGGTGTGATACAGATGAGAAAGTACTAAAATGTTTAGTATTGTGGAACTCTAGGACCAGAACTGGGAACACTCATCTATTTAAAAAATACAAGGTGTGAGAGTGGAGTGAATGGAATTTGGAAGTTACCAAGCTCAAGCTAACAAACAATCATAAATTAATTTGGGATTAAAATAACAAGATATGTAGCAATAACTTTCATTTGACACCAAACAAAACCAAAATGGCACCAAATGATGCAAATAAAAAAAAAAAAAAAAGATTTTCTTTTATGGTTTTTAAAAATTTGACTAGTAACACGAATTCATAACAATGATATATAGTTTAGAAAAGCTTATTTGTTTGTTTTGTAAACTTAATGCCTTATGCATTGAAATGCTGAATATTTATTTGGAGTACTAACAATGGTTCTATTTGAGTATAATTTCTTATCATTGTATAGCTGTGCACATTAACATATCAGATGCATTTAGTAAAATGAACAATCCACAACAGTAGAATTTAACTGCATGGACAAGATCAGTAGAAATAGGTATTTCATTTTCAGCACCAGAGATTGAGACACACCTCTCATTAATAATCTTGGCAGCATGCATAGCTCTGCAGAACCCAGTGCTGTTAAGTGCTGTTTTTCATAGTGTTGCTTCACAGAAGACCTCATCATACCAGTGATATAATCATTTTACTTACATGAGAACCGACAGGAAGACTTAATAGATACATGCATCAGTGTTGAGTACTTTAGTAGTTTGAGAAGTTTACTCTTCTTTGCTACACTTCTTTGGAAATACAAATATAATAATAAATATGGTACTGCTTGTATTTTATTTACAATTTAACAGAAATTCTTTAAAGTGTGGACAATGACAATGTCATAGAGTCACATCATCCTAGATCCAAGAGCCAAGATCCTCAGCACAACAGAGAACTACAAGACCAGTCACCTGACTCTTTACATTACCTTTATCCTTGAATATATTTTTTGGAAAGAATAGGTAATGCAGAATAGGTAATAAACAAATACAAACACATATTCGAAAATATAGTTTTTTTTTGTTGCTTTTTCTCAATATTATCAATCCTCTCAGCCACCAATATATTATGTTCGAACCTCATCAATCTCTCTCTCTGTCCACCTATTCTGCTATTGATGATTTTCTCCATTTGTCTTATATCTACCTTTTTAACATCTCCTCCTCCTCCCAGTCTCCTATATTGTGCTGTTTCCTCCCTGTCGTCAATCTCCTCTGTCCCTGTCCCTGACATGTTTCCCATATTCTCTGCCGGCTTACCAGCTGGCCTTTTGTTTGTTTCATTCTCTCTCTTATTTACCATCCTGTTAGCTTTCTCAATTCTGTTTATAGGCTGGTGTGTGCACTCATTGTCTTAGTAACATATTGTATATACCTGAGTTATTAACCTTCCCTTGTCTCAATTAAAAAAAATAAATAAATAAATAAAATAATAATAATAATAAAACTCTCAAAGGCTGAAGGAAAATATTGTTATGTGCGATGCAGATTTTTACCATTATGCATATAATGACCACAGAACTGCATTTTACAAGACTAGGTTTAAATAACATTATATGCCTGTAAAAAAAAAAAAAAAAAAAAAAAAGCCCCTGCAATTTTACCGTTATAATGTTGTTTATCTTTTATGTTGCCAAATAAGACAAAAACAACAGCAACCAAAATTTTATTTAAAAAAAATTGTATTTAAAAAATATGCTCATTAAAGCAATCGGCTCCTTTCGGTTAATACAAACAGTGTAATTTGTTAACAGAATTTGGAAAGAAATCTAAAAATCTCAAAGCTTATTAAAAATAGTCAAATATTCACCAATCAGCCATAATATTTAAACAACTGACAAGTGACATGAATAACATTGATGGTCTCATTACAATGCTACCTGTCAAGGGGTGGGATATATTAACCAGCAAGTGAGCAGTCAGTTCTGGTTGATGTGTTGGAAGCATAAAAATTGTGATGGCTAGATGACAGAGCATCTCTAAAACGGTAGTCTCAGTATGCAGTGGTTAGTACTTACCAAAAGTAGTCCAAGGAAGGACAACTTGTGAACCAGAGACATTTTCATGGGTTCCCAAGGCTCACTTATGCATATGGGGAGTAAAGTCTAGCCCGTCTGGTCTAATCTCACAGAAGGGCTACTGTAGCACAAATTGGTGATAAAGTTAATGCTGGCTATAATAGTAAGGTGTCACAAAGTACAGTTCATTGCAGCTTGCTGTGTGGCCGTGGACCAAACTGAGTGTCCACTGTCGAAAGTCCACTGCTGAAAGCACCTACAATGGGCATGAGAGCATCAGAAGTGGACCATAAAGATGGCCCAGTATGATGAATTACACATGAATCTGCTGCTAATGTCTTTGTGCCAGATACCACACCACCTTCTTGTGGAGTACATGACTCTACAGGTCAGACATGTTTTAGCTGCATTCACAATATTACGCAGGTGATTTTAATGTAATGGCATAAGATTTGCATGATAAAAAGCAAATAAAAGTGCTAAAATTAAAAATGCTTGACTTCAGGTATAAACATGTTGCATGAATCATCTTTGCCCTCCACTAATTTTGGCACTCTTGGTAAATATGAGCAAAGAAGGCTGTGAAAAATTCTTTATTTTTTAAATTTTATATCTTTTGTTTAAAAAATTTCACAAAAATAGTCTGCTCTCATGGATATCATTCAACTGCAAAACACAGCACAGGTTTATAAAAAAATATATATTTGTTAAATATATGTGTGCAACAATTATTGCATCCTTATGAATTCATATGAGAAAAATGTATTAAGTATAGTCCTAAGTATTGTCCAATTGATATTTAGTCATTCATAACAATAGGTAAGACCAAGAATCTAGCTGTGATGAGTGGCAAAGGGTTGATTGAAGCCTTGAAAGTGCCCATTTCCACCATCAGGGCAATAATTAAGAAGTTCCATTCAACTGAAAATGTTATGAATCAACCTGGAATTGGACGCGTGTCTATATTGTCTAAATGCACTGTGAAGAGGAGGGTTCGAGTGGCCAAAAAATCTCCAAGAATAACAGCTGGAGAACTGTAGACGTTAGTTGCATCTTGGGGTCAGAAAGTCTCCAAAACTACAATCCGAAGTCACCTATATCACAAGAAGTTATTTGGAAGGGTTTCAAGAAAAAACATCTACTCTCATCCAAAAACAAACTCAAGCATATTTAGTTTGCCAGACACTACTGGAACTTCAAATGTGATCGGGTTCTATGGTCAGATCAAACCAAAATAGAGCTTATTGACAGTAAAACCAGAGGTGGCTTTGGCACACACAGAGACGTAGCAATATGGAAAAGTACCTCATGCCCACGGTTAAATATGGTGGTGACGTTTTAATGTTTGGGGCTGTTTTTGTGCCAGAGGACCTGGACATTTTGTTAGGATACATGGCATCATGGACTATACCAAATATCAACAGATATTAAAAGAAAACCTGACTGCCTCTGCCAGAAAGCTTGGACCATGCTTGGATCTTCCAGCAGGACAATGATCCCTAACATACATCAAAATCAACACTAAAATTTTTACTGGCCACAGAATCAGGGTCTTGCCATGGCCATCCCAGTCCCCTGACTTGAAACTCATAGAAAACCTGTGGGGTGAACTGAAGAGGAGAGTCCACCAGCACGGACCTTGAAATTAGAAGGATCTTTATAGATTCTGTTTGGAGGAATGGTCTCAGATCCCTTGCCATGTATTCCCCAACCTCATCAGGCATTATAGGAGAAGACTCAGAGCTCTAATCTTGGCAAAGAGAGGTAGCGCAAAGTATTGACTAAAAGGGTGCCAATAATTGTTGCACACCTATATTTAACTCTTTTTTTGAGGAAACCTTTGTATTAGTGGAGGATGCTGTATAACACAAAAGGGTTACAGAAGCAATATTTTAAGCACACACACACACACACACAGACACACACTCACACAAGTGACTCTGATAAGGAATATGATGCAGGAAAAGCTTACAGTCTCATAATAATGCTCATAACAATTAACCACAGTCAGTTAAACCCACAACCTTTATAAATTATGAAACTGCTACTCTGCACATTATAATAGATATGTACAGACTGCTGAGATTATTGTGATAATTGTAGATAGTAAAAAAAAGAAATCTTTGATCCCGTGGTTCATAAACAAAGTGAGCAAGCAAATGATCCACCAAATTGTAAGCTGTATTGTACAATATTCTCAAAATGTTAGTTTGTTCTATTTCCATTTCTGTCTCAACCTCCTTCAGCCAAAGACAGAGATTTATCTATTTTCCATATGGCTTTCCCAGCAGCACATTTGTTAACACAAGGCAGACATACTGATGCATGTCTGAAATAAGCCACAACGTTTTGAAGTCCTGTGCGCTTCATTAAATGTGAATCCTTGAACATGCCGCTTATCTTGTTTACTGTTCTAACATCTTACATGTCTAAGCTGACATTTTTACTCTTTTTCTCCACTTGCTAAGGATTTTAACCAGTTTCCTATTTCCGGTATGAGTTTCATTCCTTTTGCATTGTACATGACGGGCACGTTTTTAATATATATGAAAAAGTATAGAAGTTGTTATCACATTACTATGAGTGTTATATAAATCGATATTGCAGCTGACTTTTCACTTTCAGCTAAAGATTCAATTGACAACACCACTGTCTTATTTGTTTTGGGAATAGTTTACCACCCACACAGCACAATACTGGATAACATTGTGATATTTGGAGGATAGAAAATGGACAGATGGAAGAGAAGAAGCCCAGCAACTCTATAAGTGCTACTCGCTGCGAGGAAAAGCAAAAAACAAAGAAGAAAATACCTACCACACAGGTGCACAGTGTAGGTAAACAATTACCATTTGCAGACCATTTGTTTCTTTGCAAGCACCATTCTACTCCTTTAATCATCGAAAAAGACCCCCATAGAAGCCAGATATTGCAGAAATGTTGGAGTATTCTCAGGACAGTAGTGAAACTGACATAATAGAGGCATCTTACTGCATCATCAACACTTACACCCATGATTTATGACTTATTTATCTTTCATTCATCTTGAAAAATATTATTCAGTAACTACTTTGAACTCAAATTAAACTAATAAGAAAGGTATGTGATTGTATTGTGCATCTGAAACCATCACCGGGTACATTTACTTGCTATTGCTAGAGAATATATCTCATTGTTTTCCATGCACATTGTGTGGCAGTGCTATCCCATTATTAATTACAGTTTATTGCCTCAGGACTATGTTGACTAAATATTTTTTGCTGTTTTTTGATGCAGCACAGACATTGTGGTGTTTAAAAATTACAGTAATGCTGATCCATTATACAATCCAACCACTGCAACACTCATTACCATGCTACTACTATGTCAGTGTCACTACTTTGTAGACGGTCCACCATCAGTGTAATATTTGGTCAGCTGGAGTCCTGCAGTGGACTCTTACATGGATATATATGTGTGTGTGTATGTGTGTGAGTGTGTGTGTGTGTGTGTGTGTGTGTGTGTGTTGGGCTGGGGTTGGAGGGCGCTTCGGGGGCAAATTGGGCATAGCCATAGAGGTGCTGCAGTCAATATAGCATGTGTATATACAACACGGTCCTTCAGTATTTGGCATGTATAACAAAAGTTTAGAACCAGTTAAACTTTAGGTATAACTAAGATTTATAACCAGTACTTTGTAACCAGGCAAATGAGTGGATACTATGATATAAAGAATACTAAATATTATATATAGAACCACTTAATAATAAACACATAATAATTAAGGTAAAACACACACACACACACACACACACACCACATTACATTTCACATGCATGTTAAATTTGTTGTTGCTGTAAAGAAAAATGAAACAAAGAAAGTTAAATTTTCCTTAGTTTGTAATGATATTTCACCAAGGTTGATTATAAATCTTCTTATAAAATAGTTCTTTGTCATAAAACAGTTCTGGATGTGTGTGTTTGTGTATGCTAGTAAATGTGCAGTTATTGTGAAGCCTGTAATATCTGTTTAATTTTAAGACTGCAGTAATCATCGTCTCCTGTGTGAGGAAATAAGATGTCATCAGCACCTTGTCACTACTGCAAATCCACCACTGTTAGATTGATAAGTGTCACATTTATGCTCCTTTTTGCATAATGGTTATGTCACTATTTTTTGGAGCTGTCCAGAATGAAAACATTCTACATTCAGTGTTTATGACAGAAGTGCAGATTTATATGTTTGTGAAAGGTAAAATCCTTATATTTTATGGCACCAATGCCCAGTCAGAGATAATAAAATTATGTATCTTTTTTATGCATAATGTTTTTTCTCTACTTTATCTTACTCCATCTGGCACTTATAGCAGTACCTTACAGCATGGCAGACACAGCAGGACATGGCAAATTAGATTATATCTCTTTCGCCCAATAAATTGTGCACAAGATTGCATTGATGATCAGGACACATACTGTTGCAGACGATCACACCTCAGCAAGATTAAATCAACTTCCTTTCAGACTTACTCTTCACTCTGATTTATTTACTGTGCTCAAAACAATGTCACACAAAACTATTAAGAAAAAGGAAATTGTCTAAGTTTATAGAAAAGTTGAAAGTACAAGAAAATTTGCCAGCATGGCCATGTTTCTACGTATGAGTTGTCTTAAATTTAAACAACATCTTTTTCAACCAGAACAGTTTCACCTCAGTTAGAAAAGCTTTCATTTCATTAAAAATTTAACTCTTTGGGCATTCAGAAGCTTGCTTGTTGGCTTCCTGTGACTGGGGAAGATCCAATCACTGCTCATTTTAAGCTTTCTGGCAGAAGCAGTCAGGTTTTCATTTAATATCTGTTGATATTTGATATAATCCTATTTTGGTTTAATCTAACAAAAAAAATGCTCTATTTTGCTTCATCTGACCATATAACCTGATCTCATTTGGATTTTGGATTGTAGTTTTGGAGACTTTCTGACCCCAAGACGCAACTAACTTCTGAAATTCTGCAGCTGTGGTCCTTGGAGATGTTTTAGCCACTCAAACTACCCTCTACACAGTGCGTTGAGACAATATAGGCACATGTCCAATTCCAGGTTGATTCATAACATTATTAGTGGAGCCAATATTAGTGGAGGGCACTGTATATCAAATCATAGTTGGAATATGTATATGTTGTAAGAGAGCTATTTTATGAGAATGTACTGAATATGTGAGAAAGGTCTATATTGCATTTTCACTAACAGCATCTTCTGTCTAGCTAATGGTGCTGATAATACAATGTGACAGCTAATATTTTTGTTTTAATGTGACAGTATGGCCCTTCAAAGAGTGACTGTATATCACTGCAGAAGTGGTTTGAATCTTTTAGTTGTAAAGGTGCAAAAGTATACTGTGTGATGCTCCAATACAATGTACCAATCAGTCCAAATGCTCTTTTAATCCAAATGATGTCGTTTTTCTGGATGTGTATTTCTGAATAGTGGAGATTTCATATGTCTTTAATTATTTTAATTTACCTCTGACTTTTAAATTCTTAATCTATCAATTATAACTCCAACAATCTGTTAAGCATATGACTCTTTACATTCTGAGAAGCACTGAGAAACATGCATAGAAAACTTTAAACATTTTAGGTGCCTAAAGCAAAACCTGCCATATGACTGGGGTTAAAAGAGAAGTCCTTAGCAGTCTGTAGGCTCTGCATTCTATCAACATGCCTATAGGAGGTCATTTGAAGAAATGTTTTCTGGGGTTATGCAGAGCTGACATGGGAAGAACTCTCCAATACCCACATGAGATCCTGATGATCACCTAAAGGCCAAGAAAAGCAAAGGGAAGAAAATATTCTAAATATCAAGATGTGATCAAGGGCAGGTAAAGAAAGAAGGCTGTGAAGGTGGGCTGCACAGGCTGTCTAGAACCTGTTGACAGCAACAGATCTGTGAGGAAAATGTGGCAGCAGTGCAAATGTAGATAAAGGCTAAGCGCTTGAGTAATGTTCATATCATACATCAGAATATGGGAAGAAAAATGATCTCAGTGACATGGTTGTTGGTGTCAGACAGGCTGGTTTGAGCATTTCAGAAACCTGAAATATTTTGATCACCTGGTATTTTCATGTAGAGCTTACACAAAATGGTGAAGGAAAAAAAAGTTTCAGTGAGCCTCTGCAAACTGTAGACTCAGATTCCTGTTCTTGGCTGACAGGAGTGGAACCTGATGTGGTCTTCTGTTTTTAAAACATGTCCACCTCAAGGTTCAGAGTGTTGTGCATTCTGAGATGCTTTTCTGCTCACCATGGTTGTACAGAGTGGTTTTTTGAGTTACCATAGCATTCCTGTCAGCTTGAAATAGTCTGGTGATTCTCCTTTGATTTTTTTTTTTTATCAACAAGGCATTTCTGCCTGCAGAACTATCACTCACTGTTTTTTTTTTTAGTTTTGTTCTGTTCAGCGCTGTGAAAACTCTACAGAGTGTGCATGAAAATCCTGGCAGATCAGCAGTTTATGAAATACTCACACCATATGGCACCAACAACCATGACATGGTCAGAGTCATTGAGATCACAATTCTGAAGTTTGATATAAACATTAACTGTGCTGCTGTTACATGATTAACTCATTGGAAAATTGCATGAATAAGCAGATGTATCCAGTGGCCAGTAAATATATTACATAGCTAATATTACAGCACTAGTTAAATATATGTGTTGCAATATTAAGAAATGCTTATAATTATTTTATTTGTGATGTAAATGTGTACATGTGAAAATAAATTGAAATTGAAGTGCTACTGAGATTCAGTAAAAGAGTGTACTTTACAATGATCTCATTTATATTTTATGGTATTTTCAGCAGATACCTTTATCCAGAGTGACTTTACCATTTATACAATTGAAGAAATTGGACTCAACATTGGTAGCTTGGTAGTGCTGGGGCTTGAACTCCTGACCTTCTGATGAGTAAACCAATTTTATATTGTGCACTTATACCTTTCCCTGTTCAGGGCAACATATACTTCCTGCTTACAGAAACTGTTAAATATGATTTAAGTATTTAGATAAGCATTTTTCTTTTTTCTCACAGCAAGCCATACCTCAACTTTCTCAGCACCTCTATTCAGTATGTGAGTACCATATGACTATGTGTATGAACTGTGTTCTTGTGATCCATTTAAATTGGTTCTCTTAACATGTCTACTCTCATTTAATACTGAGGGAGGAAATGTCATTTACGAATGAATTGACATGCTATGACTAAAGAAATGGCTTTATATTGTCATTAATCTGAGTATAGGTCTATGAAGATGCATGCTAAAAGTCTGCTACTGGCAGCTCTAAGACATCTGTGTGTATATGATAAGAAGATGCATATCTCTTTTTTTCATATTTAGGTAGAGGGAATTCTGGGACAATATTCGAGCCAAATGCACTGGTAGGTGTTAGTGAAAGCAGTAGCAGTTCTGTGTGGGAAGACAATTATGAGAAGACATTTGTCTTTGTGCTCAGAGAAGGTTGCAAGCGTAAATGCATCCATTTTGCATTTGTCATAACAGATTTGAGTAACTGCACACAATGCCATTAGATGTGATTGCCTCATTCACTCCTAGATCTTTTCTTCCCAAACCTGAAACCTCTACAAGCTAAAGCAATAAAAAAAGATTTTTTAAATACATGGCAATAGTGTATTTATACAGGCACATCTACAGTAATGTCTGTCTGATGTTACAATACAATCACCCGTTACAAAAAGCACACACAAATGTCACATGTAAATTTCAGATTTGTAAATGCTTCACATGTTAAGTTTCAGTTTTTTTTCTCCGGATTTTATATATGTATAATATAAATTCTGACTGCTATATCTGTGTACTGTAAATGTACAGTATGGTCTTTATCTTGCAGTTTGTCTTTGCTAACAGCTTATTCATGAACCTTTGATGCATTTTCTATGGGGTCCTTATATTTATCTTACCATTTGAGAAGCATACTGAATTTTTCATCTTTGTATAAGAGCCGTACATTCAATGTTCCTCAACAGAATAGGTGGTGCAATTTAATTTAAAATTATTATAAAGCACCTGTATAATATTCACTTATTTAAGAAGCTCATTTGAGACAATGTCGACTAAAGAGATTTGAAAGAAATCTTCCTAAATCTTCCAGCATGGCTTTTTCCTTTAAACGTTTATGTACAGGTACTCTACATTGTTAATGAACTAACTTAATAAATAAACAAATAAACAAATAAATAATTGTGGCCTGTGTATAAGTTTTCTGACACAGCAGTGTTGGTCCAGTCTATTGTGCTGTACTTTCACAAACATCTGCATGGAAGAGTCATCAGAAGGAAACTTAACCTGTGACATCACAAAAGTGAATGTCTGATATGTATATGCAAACAACACCAATATAAGCCAGAGGTATTTTGGAAACAATTGCTATAGACTATTTATGTAAAAATGGAACACTTTGGCCACAACTATAACAGTCTATCCACAGTGACCACTTTTGTCTACTTTCATGTAAAACATTCTCTTTCATGTAAACATTTGTGCAGCATAAAAACCTGTAATGTCACCTAAAGAGGTTTGATATAAGTTTCTCGTATATCTAACAGCACTGTTATGGAAGGCATTTTTATACCACTTATGAAGGAACAATGTATGAACCTTTCAAATAATATGACACCCAGGATGCTACTACCACAAAATTCTGAACTACTTGTAAGGAAAAGGTAGAAAATGCCATGGTAGAAGGTGGAAGGAAAAAAAGACTGCTATAGTGAAAAATAGTAAAGCTAGTAATAATTTAGGAATAATCTTTCAGTCATATTTCAGTAATATAAATAATAGGAACTGATAAGGATGCCTTTTTAGCACCACAGTGTTTTGACAGGATAGTTATTTTTATGTTAGCTGAAAGTTATTATTCTAAGAACTCAGTTCAGTGAGTCCTAATTGATCGACTTCAAATTGGTTAATTGGCATAAGTTACTGCACTTTTATACACAGATTATGCTGACAAGTTTAAATCACTTTTTTACTCTATCCAATTTATTTTATAGTGTGCTATTTCTTTTGCCCAGCTAGTATAAAATAAATGGCACTCTCTAAAAGGAGGAAATGTTAGTCCATAATTGTGGTAGCTGATGTGCTGCAATTGCTAAGCTGCATTACTGGACGGTTTAGCTCACAGTGTGTTTCAAATGCATTCTTTCATTGTTTAGTCATTATTTTGGTCTGGCGGCCCGGGGGGCTTTTCTTTTTTGGGGGTTGCCCCATCGTTGGTGATGTGAGCTTTTTTTTTGGGTAAATTTATAATGTAAATTTTGTATTTCATTTTGATCTCTGAAAACATTTACACACAGTAAATATTCATAAATGAGGCCCATTGTGTGAGAAACATCCCAGTAACATTATTAGAAACAAGCCATTATTACACCATTATTAGAATGTTAAAAGTTAAAACTTTTGACAACCTGTTGAGCACTTATTGCAGAATGTTCTAATAACATCCTCAGATAGCTGATTTATTGACAGAATAGGAATACTATAATATGAATGAGAGAATGGAGCCTTGGAGAGCAGAAGATTATAGTAAAAGAGGTGCAGCTGCTTTAGAGTAATCAAAGAAGCCTGAAATACAGCTGTTGCCAAATAGTTCTGCACGTCTCCTGCATGGTCTTTTGAAAGACCATGGACCAGGTATTCAACATATTGAGCAGAACGGAACGATCCAGGAAGGCAGACTACTAGACTAAGTAGACTAAGTCCCTACTGTCATTGCATGCAATCTCAGGAATCCAATTTTCTTGGTGATGCTCCATCTCTTAGTGACTCAAAATATACCAAGAGCAGAATTGACTATGCTCACCGAGCAAGATGGCCAATGAAGAAGACAGCTTGATTCCACTCATCGTCACAACAGACTCATTCTAAATAATCAATTCATTTGGATTGTAAAAGTAATTCAGCTGCTGAATGACATTGAGAGCAATAGCTTGAAAAAACTGCAGCTCAGTAGCTACAGATGTCATGGAAAAAGTTCATTCTTGCTTTTACATTCTGGCTTCTTTTCAAAATTAGAGTCCTACACATTGCTTTAATAATATACTGGTGGAAAATAAAAGTAATGGAACTCCTCGAAAGAAACAATTGTGCTCATCTCACAGCTAGACAATTCTTATTTCTTTTTTTCACTGACTGCATGGATGATCTCTCACACAGCACTATCACTAACACTACAAATCATAGAAAAATACACCTTTCACCTCTCTCATTCTTTTCTCCTCGCCAACTTCACTGTGTCTGTATCAGTTCCAGATGGAATGTTTCTATATTGTCCACTCGCAATTCTGACTCACATCCCCTAAATGAGTTAGAAAAGAATGGCAGGGTGGAGAGAAAAAAAGAGCCATGGCATTATCTCTGAATATGAATGGATGACATGAGTGAAGACATCAACATGAAAGACATCAGAATAAAAATAGCTAGCTGATAATGCACCACCACTGTTTTATTCCTATAGATAGCTACACAGTAAAGTTGTTGGAACCAAGCCAATTTGGACATGCAAGCAATTACAGTGCCTTGCGAAAGTATTCGGCCCACTTGAACTTTTCAACCTTTTGCCACATTTCAGGCTTCAAACATAAAGATATAAAATTTTAATTTTTTGTGAAGAATCACCAACAAGTGGGACACAATTGTGAAGTGGAACGAAATCTATTGGATATTTTAAACTTTTTTAACAAATAAAAAACTGAAAAGTGGTGCGTCCAAAATTATTCGGCTCCTTTACTTTCAGTGCAGCAAACTCACTCCAGAAGTTCAGCGAGGATCTCTGAATGATCCAATGTTGTCCTAAACGACTGATGGTGATAAATAGAATCCACCTGTGTGTAATCAAGTCTCTGTATAAATGCACCTGCTCTGACTTTAGTTGTGGCAAACTTTAGTCTCGTCTAAAGTTTGCCACAAGCCTTTTTATGGATATCTTTGAGAAATGGCATTCTTCTTGCCACTCTTCCATAAAGGCCAGATTTGTGCAGTGTACGATTGATTGTTGTCCTATGGACAGACTCTCCCACCTCAGCTGTAGTTCTCTACAGTTCATCCAGAGTGATCATGGGCCTCTTGGCTGCATCTCTGATCGGTCTTCTCCTTGTCTGAGCTGAAAGTTTAGAGGGACGGCCAGGTCTTGGTAGATTTGCAGTGGTCTGATACTCCTTCCATTTCAAAATGATCGCTTGCACAGTGCTCCTTGGGATGTTTAAAGCTTGGGAAATCTTTTTGTATCCAAATCCGGCTTAAAACTTCTCCACAACAGTATTACGGACCTGCCTGGTGTGTTCCTTGGTCTTCATGATGCTCTCTGCGATTTCAACAGAACCCTGAGACTATCACAGAGCAGGTGCATTTATACAGAGACTTGATTACACACAGGTGGATTCTATTTATCACCATCAGTCATTTAGGACAACATTGGATCATTCAGAGATCCTCGCTGAACTTCTGGAGTGAGTTTGCTGCACTGAAAGTAAAGGAGGCGAATAATTTTGCACGCACCACTTTTCAGTTTTTTATTTGCTAAAAAAGTTTAAAATATCCAATAGATTTCGTTCCACTTCACAATTGTGTCCCACTTGTTGGTGCTGCTTCACAAAAAATTTAAATTTTATATCTTTATGTTTGAAACCTGAAATGTGGCAAAAGGTTGAAAAGATCAAGGGGGCCGAATACTTTCGCAAGGCACTGTACAATGCCTAGGGAACTGCACAGCAAGCAGGTAAAGTAAATACAAGGTGAACATTTTTGTGCTATTTTATGCACATGTGGATTTACACTATCAGGGTTGAACACAAGGAACACAAGGAATCCTCCTAGCCTCTTTTCTAAGACTGCTGGCACACTAAATACTGGAAGTACTGAAACCCACTGTACAGTAACAATTCAATGAGAGGAGGACTAACAATAACCAGAGGTGAAAAAAATGTGTTTGCTATATATTGCAGAAGATTGTTACAATGTCATCCACTCTGAGCATTACTAGTATCTATGAACAAAGACAAAGAAAGCCAGACAAGCTTCTATACAATTAAAGCTTTTTCACAGCCAGTTTGTTCTTGTTTTGCTGAAATGCTGAATTAAGGCTTGGGAATATAATGTCATATTGCAGTGATAAACAGTTATGAGGCATTAAGTTAGCTCCTGGCATTTATATTCTAGCAAGTTTCATTCTAGAAGTGTCCATAATGCTGCTTCATTAACCACTGAATATCAAAATGTTTGCAAGCTGGTAGCAACTCTCCAACGGGGATCATTGAATGAAAGCAGATAGACACATGATCTGTATGACCACAATCGATTCTCTGCTGCCTGAAACCTGAGCTGGCAAATATTCAACACCCACATGCTGTAACCTGCATTCTCAGGTTAAAGCCCATCATGCACCTCCAAAAACATCACCTTCATGGTTTTTCTTGGTAGTACATGGAACAAATAAAAATAGCAGCAAACACCCATCACATTTCTCTAAGGTTAGGAGTAAAGACTGTTAGAGCAAGTGAGCAAAAAGCTTCTACTTCAGGTATTATCTTTTGGAGGCTTCCAACCAGAAGATGTAGAAAAGAAGGTAGAAGACGTGGGCTGGATGTGGGATTTAGTGTGGACCAGACTGAATGAGCAATTGGCTTCTACTGGAATCTGAGCCACAGTATTGTAATAATAGCAACTGCAACATGGGAAAGACAACCTACACTGAGAACAGACAATATGCAAAGAACAAAATATAACATTTACAACATGATTACAAATTAATATCTTCATCAAACATCAAAAAAATTATAAATGGAACAAAGAAAACCTCCAGCAAAAAGAATTTTACCCAAACCCACAGTGAAAATATAGGAAATATTTAATGATGCCTGGTCAACGATGGCACAGGAGAGTTATAACGAATCACTATATAATAGATGGCTCCAATATACAGTATACTGTGAAACAATATCTTAAATGTCTCAAGCAGACAGCCACTGCTATTTAAGGGAGTATATTACAAATATCATTTTATTATATTCCATTGCCAATATTAAAATAACCTAGGCAAATACAAAATCTGTTTTTACAACTTTACTCTGGTGAACCCTATGAAAAATTCTACATCATTATACTGTATTTTCTTATTAATTAGGGTTCCAGTGAGGAACCATTATTTGTATGTAGACTCACTAAAACTTAAATGTGACACCATATGTGCTTAATTATGACTAAATGGCTAATGATTCTGCAATTATCTCTACTGGCAAGAAACTGTGCCAGCGAGGGAGGTGTCACAGATGTTGCATCAACAGTACATGTATTATAGAACTTTTTCCCCCCAGTAAAGATTAACTATATACACTATATCTCTAGTGTACTGTATAGATACACTACGCTATATAAAATATGTGGATACCTGACCATTACAGTCAAAACCATGGCCATTATCCCCAGGGTTTGCTGAACAGCTTTAGCTCTTCTGGGAAGGCTTTTCACTAGATTTTGGAACATGGCTGTGGGGATTTATGCTCATTCAACCACAAAAAACATTTATGAGGTCAGATACTGATGTCAAGTGAAGAGGTCTGGCATATAGTTCACCTCCTAATTAATCCTAAAGATGTTCAGTTGGGTTGAGGTCAGGGCTGCAGCCATTCCAGTTCTTCCACATCAACCTTGGCAAACCATGTTTTTATTGATCTCACTTTGTGGACAGGAGCATTTTCATGCTCGAACAGGTTTGAGCTCTTTAGTTCCTTTTAAAGTAAATCTTCATTCTACAGTATACAAAGACATTCTACACAATTATCTGCTAACAAATTTGTGGTGACATTTTGGGGAAGAACCACATATGGGTACAATGGTCATGAGTCCACATACTTTTAGACATGTAGGGCATCTTCAAAAACTAGGAAAGTCTTCAATATTATCTGCAAAGGGCCAGTGTGGTTACAAGTTTTCATTCCAACCAAATAGGAGCTTAATTCGAAAAACACTATCTGATTAATCTGATTAAACATGCTCTTGCTTGGTTTAAATGAAAACCTGTAGCCACATCAACCACTTGCAGAGAAGATTGAAGACTCATGGAGAAGAGATGTTCACAGGACTTCTGTTTTTCTTTTTTTTTTATATATATATCTCACTTCCACCTGCTTCTGAAGGAATTCTAAACAATCCTGCCTACTCCCATATAAAGTTTGACTACTGATGCCTGGACCTGCTTCCACTGTAATAATTTTTGTTTGTACCTACCATAAATTTCCCAAAATATAAGCAAATAAGTAATGTATTTAACCACAGCAACCATGACCATGATAAAGCATTTACTGAATAAATGAACATTAAACATGTCATATAGAACCACACAGGCAACCTGTCTCATCCAGTGAGCTCCTATGTTAATCACTGCAGCCTTTCTTTTTTCCGTGAGATTTATATCTGATCGCCTGCTCCCATCTGCACTGAAGTAAAAACTGCCTGCTCTCACAACTTTTACTGCAGAACCTAATGCAACCTTCTATTCCAGACTAGGAGAAATTATATAACATCTGTGAATGTGCCCTTTAACTTGAATATGACTAGATACAAAAAATTCATAAGAATTAGACAGTTACTGGCCATATATTTCTGAGCATCTAAGAAGATATTGTATACTTGTACTGTGTGCAAACAGCATATATTTCGACTGATGCTTTCTCTGATTTACAGTATATTCTGATTTATGTTCTGAATATATTGTATTACAATCATTCTTATTGTTTCAAAGAACTTGATGGTGTGCCATCCCTTTACCACAATGCAATTTCCTAACTATGTACAGATTATTTTACAAATGAATATGTTGTCTGAAGCAGTGTTCTTTGATTACTGAGCGAGAGCATAGAACATGCATAGAGCTGCCTCTACCATGTAGAATTACTGTATGTGTGTGTGTGTGTGTGTGTGTGTGTGTGTGTGTGTGTGTGTGTTGGAGACAGAAAGAAAGAGAGCAGAGAGAGAGAGAGAGAGAGAGAGAGAGAGGCTCAAACCAAAAAAATACATACAAGACACGGATGCCTTCACCAGACCATCCTGACTTGGTTTGGTTAGCATCAAAGAGAGAGAGAGAGAGAGAGAGAGAGAGAGAGAGAGGATCTGCATGCCATCCATATGAACATTATTACTGGAGTAGGATAGTTTTGTTATCAATTCAAGGCTTATAAGAAGAGACTAAAACTTAGACGAGAGCTAATACAGGAATAACTGAAACCATAAAACTGGAGGAATTGAATTTTCAAATGACTCTTTTTTTGTTTGTTTGTTTGTTTTTTTCATTTTCCATATTGTCCAAACTTTTTCAGAATTGGGGTTATACATACAATAAAATTATTCCAATTTACTTAGAAGCCATTTTACACTTGCACCAAGTGTGAATGACCTGAGAGAGCACAAAAATATACAGTGCAACACAAATAACCAAGCATTTTTTTTTTATCTGTCATCACTCCCAGACCAGCACTGAGTTGTGCTCTTGGCTAAATCCATGAGTTCCTGCTGAATGCCTGTAGATTAGGTAGCTGAGTTTGCACCTCTGTCTCACTCTTTCATTCTGATTTGCTTTCACATTTCAGCTACTTGACCTCATGGACTTTTAGTGTCATGCACTAACAAAGTGCAGCGACTGTACTTATACAAGAAAACCTGCCAAATTAGCCTGAAGTTTTCAGACCAGCAATTCATACTTAGTCTGCTCTGACTGACTCTTCAGCGGGGAACACACAGATACATTACACAGATACATTACATTCATCGTACTTTAAAATAAATTATGCTCCTTATTAAGTGTCCTACAACCCCAATTCCAAAAAATCTGGGACACTGTGTAAATTGTAAATAAAAACAGAATGCAATAATATGCAAATCTCATAAACCTACAAGTTGTTATTCACAATAGAACATAGAAAACATATCCAATGTTTACACTGAGTAAATGTACCATTTTAAGAAAGAAAAAAAAAGGTAATTTCGAATTTAATGGCTGTAACACGTCTCAAAAAAGTTGGGATGGGGCAACAAAAAAAGTAAGTGTTAGTAAAAAGAAATTGCTGGAGGTTAATAGGCAACAGGTCAGTAACATGATTGGGTATGACAAGAGTATCTTAGAGAGGCAGAGTTTTTCAGCAGTAAAGATGGGCAGAGGTTCACCAATCTGTGAAAAACTACTACAATTTGTGGAACAATTTTAGAGTAATGTTCCTCAAAATAAATTTGTGAAGACTATAAATATCTCATCATCTACAGTACATAATATCATCAACATGTTCCATGAATCTGAAGAATTTTTTGTGTGCAAGGAACAAGGGTGAAAATCAATATTACATTCTTGATTCTGTAATGAAAATCACTGCATGGGCTCAGAAACATCTCCAGAACTCATTGCCTGTGAACAGAGTTTAACATGCCATCCAAAAATGCTGGTTAAAGCTCTATCATCCAAAGAAGAATCCATATGCGAACATGATCCAGAAATGCAGCTGTCTTCTCTGGGCCAAAGCTCATTTAAAATAGACTGAGGCAAAGTGGAAAGCTGGTCTGTGGTCAGAAGAATCGAAATTTTTAATTCTTTTTGGAAACCATGTCCTCTAAACTAAAGAGGACTAAAGAGGAGAGGGGCCGTCTGGCTTTTTATCAGTGCTCCATTCAAAAGCCTGCATCTCTGATGGTATAGGGTGCATTACAGCCTATGGAATGGGCAGCTTGCTTATCTGGAAAGGCATCAATGTAGAAAGGTATATAAAGGTTTTAGAGCAACATATGCTTCCATCCAGATTCCATCCCATATTTACTTCTGAAAGGCTCTGCCTCTCTAAGATACTATTTTTATACCCAATCATGTTACTGACCTGTTACCAATTATCCTAATTAGTTGCAAAATGTTCATCCAGCTTTTTCTTTAATATTACTTACTTTTCCAGCCTTTTGTTGCCCCATCCCAACTTTTTTTAGACCTGTTGAGGCCATCAAATTCAAAATTACCACAATTATTATTTTTTACTTATTTCCTCAGTTTAAACATTTAATATGTTTTCTATGTTGTATTTTGAACAACATACGGGTTTATGAGGTTTGCAAATCATTGCATTCTGTTTTTATTGACATTTTACACAGCGTCCCAACTTGGGGGATTGGGATTGGGATGTCCCAATCCCAAATTGGGGTTGTACTTAGAAGGTGAATTATAGAAGTATTGAATTATCTTGTAGTAGTAAATCAAGGTAATTGGACTTGAAGGTTTATACAGCACTTTTCTGAGAGGTTGCATTCTACTGTACTCATCGACTGCGCGGTGAAAGATCACTCAGACACTCACATTCTCTAGCCTACAAGCCCTCCAGACTTATAACATATTCACAAAAGTTAGACAGGTGCAGCTTATACTGCCTCCATCTCAAGGATTGGAATCCAGGTTCTGATGAAATTTTATGAAATCTCATAAAATATGTAGACTTACAGTTCATTAAAGTGCAAAATTGTAGCATAATTCTGTGACAGTGATGTTAAAAAGAGTCATGTAGGAATCAGTGAAAACTGTAGAAACCATAAAACCTTTATATGAGGATTAGCCTTATTCGTCATCATACTCTTACCATGATTGGCAAGTCTAAGAAACTTCATAAATATAAACACTGTGGTATATAAATGGAATGAACAATTCATTAAAGATTAACTGATTCATCCGTTGTTAGTAATCACTTTCCTCTGGTCAGGATCACAGTGGATCTGGAGCCTGTCTTGGGACCTTTGGTTGTGAGAAAGGAATACACCTTGGATGGGATGCCAGTCCATCACAAAGCACTATGCACGGGCACACAGGTTCATATTCTCATAACCTCATACCTGGAGGTATCAGGTTGATCCTTAAAACCATCAACCAAATATGCAAAACTCTAGACCGAGATTTACATGTGCTCAGGATTGAACCAGGAACCCCAGAGCTTTCACGCAGAAACAGCTGCTGCACCTCGTTCAAATAGTCAAAGAAAATGTCTTATTAAAATTTTTATGTGACACTTTGGATAGTGAAGGTTTTACTGAAACCCCAGCATGTTCAAGAGGTCCAGTGTCCAAATTTGAGTTGAACAGTGCTGTATTTAGAGCAAGTCTGCCGCCTGGTTCCCCACACATACACACACACACACACACACACGCACACACACACACACACACACACACACACACACACACAGTGTGCGGTGCGTATTGCAGCGAATATGCGGTGCGTATTGCAGCACGCACCATTGTGCTTTCATATAAGACGTGTTTGCAGTGCGCTACTGATCCGCGGCGGAACACATTCAAAATTCAATCTTTCATACACACACAATAAAAATAAACAACGTAATATTCCATTCATTACATCTAAATTGGTGTATTTATTACGTTGCTCAAGCAAGTGGTAAAAGATTTAAACATAGTAGGCCCACTTCTCTTACATGAAAAGGTAGCATCACAAACATTTTAAATGAACCTTTACCATCCCCACGCGCACAGCCGAGGAATCTGTCTCCCATGTCTTTTCTTTTGCATTTAAATCTTTATACAAGAAATCCTGCGGCTCATACACAACTTTTTCCGACCACCAGCGAGATGCGAGTGCCCTAACCCACCCCCCGCGCAATATAGTATGCTGTGTAGAGTATTTCCCATTAATATTAATACTTTAGATATCATTTAGATAGATTTTAGAATGCAACGTTTTTTGGTTTTCTTTGTTTTACCTTAGGCTTAAAGTAATAGGATGACAGTGAAAACCACGCACTATGCGCTATCACTTTAATTCAGCACATGCAGCACAGCAAAAATAGCCTTGGTGCAGAGATGATTCAGGTCCACCGCATTGGACCTGTAACGCACACCACTCCTGTAACACGCCGCTGCTGTAACGCACCGCTCCTGCACCACTCCTGTAACACACACCACTCTTGTAACGCACCGCTGCTGTTACGCACACCACTCCTGTAACGCACCGCTCCTGCACCGCACACCACTCCTATAACGCACCGCTCCTGCACCGCACACCCTCCTGTAACGCACCGCACACCACTCCTGAAACGCACTGCTGCTGTAACGCACCGCTCCTGCACCGCACACCACTCCTATAACGCACCGCTCCTGCACCGCACACCCTCCTGTAACGCACCGCACACCACTCCTGTAACACACCGCTGCTGTAACGCACCGCTCCTGCACCACTCCTGTAACACACACCACTCTTGTAACGCACCGCTGCTGTTACACACACCACTCCTGTAACGCACCGCTCCTGCACCGCACACCACTCCTATAACGCACCGCTCCTGCACCGCACACCCTCCAGTAACGCACCGCACACCACTCCTGTAATGCACTGCTGCTGTAACGCACCACTCCTGCACCGCACTTGTAACGCTCCGCTTCAGTTACGCACACCACTCCTGTAAAGCACCGCTGCTGTTACGCACCGCATTGCAAAAAAGGACTATGTGTGAACCGGGCCTTACAACTGATTGTTGCCAGGTTAAATGTTTTCACACAAAATTGTCGACAATAGCCTATATTCATGTTAAAATCCTGTTTAATATCCATCCATCTTCTACCGCTTACTCCATTTCAGGGTCATGGGGAACCTGGAGCCTATCCCAGGGAGCATCGGGCACAAGGCGGTAAACCCTGGACAGGGGGCCAATCCATCGCAGGGCACAATCACATACACACTCACACAACCATTCATACACTCCGTACACTTTAGACACACCAATCAGCCTACCATGCATGTCTTTGGACTGGGGGAGGAAACTGGAGTACCTGGAGGAAACCCCTGCAGCATGGGCAGAGTATGCAAGCTCCACATAAACAGGGCCCTGGTGGGACTCAAACCCCAGACCCTGGAGGTTTGAGGCGAACGTGGTAACCACCAAGCGCCCTTGTTTAATATCCCTGAGGATATTAAATCAATCACTGTCATTGCTTAAATATTGTAAAATCAGTTTCATGCTTTTAACCAAGTTTACCATTAAAACATGTTTCATTTCCGTTTGTAAATGTCAAAAAATTGAGTTTGGGGAAAACTATTCGCTATGTCATTTTTCACCCTGAAGCATGTAAAAAAAAAAAAAAAAAAAAAAAGAAGAAAATTGCTGGGACTATACTGTAGGAAGCAAGTCAGCAAGATTCACGTGTGGCATTTATGAAAAATTAAAGGAGAAAATGTGGAAAATGTAACATGATTATGTGTAAAAATTAATTAAATAAATAAAAATTTACAGTGGGGTGCACGGTGGCTTAGTGGTTAACACGTTCGCCTCACACCTCTAGGGTTCGCTGTTTGATTCCTGCTGGGGCCGTGTGTGTGGAGTTTGCATGTTCTGCTGCGGGGGTTTCCTCCAGGTACTGTAGGTTTCCTACAGTAGGAACTGCAGTTTCCTCCGGGTACTGCATGGTAGGGTGATTGGTGTGTCTAAATTGCCTGTAGTAAATGGTAAATGTGCACTTATATAGCGCTTTTCCAAGCGACACTTGGCGAGTCCACTTTGTGGAGTCACCCGGGCTGGGAATCGAACCGCCAACCCTACGATTAGTGTACAACCCACTCTACCACCTGTAGTGTATGAATGGGTGTGTGATTGTGCCCTGTGATAGATTGTACCCTGCCCTGGGATAAGCTCCAGGTTCCCTGTGACCCTGAAGAAGGAATAAGCGGTAGAAGATGGATGGATGGAAGATTTACAATGGATATTGAAAGTGTACACACCACTATATATATAAACTAAGATAAATCCTGTCAGAGCTTTTTCCACCCTCAATGTGAGATTACAACATATAAAATTAAGTTTTAAAAAAATTATTAAAAAAATAAAAATCAGATATATTTTAGGGAAAAATATATATTTTTTTATATATTTATGTAACAGTAACCTGGTTACATAAGTGTGCACACCCTTTTATAATTGGGAATGCGGCTGTGTTCAGAATGAACTGATCACAGTCAATCTCATGTTTAAAGTAATTATCATACAGCTGTCATCAATTATTATATATATATATATATTTTTTAACCCCAAAGATCTGCTGTTTCTGTAGGATTTTATTGACAGCTTCTTGGGTTTATCCGACTGCTGAAGCCATGATCTACAAAGAGCTTTCAAAGCATTGCATGGCATTTCACTTGTTGAAAGATATCGACCAGGAGAGGTGTATAAAAGAATTTCCAAAATATTAGATGTACTATGGAACACTGTAAAGTCTGTAAAAGAGAAAATGGAACACCCCAGTGACATTACTAAGAACAGGATGTCTCTCCTAAATTTATAGTTGTACAAGACAAAATCTTACCAGGGAGGCTGCCAAGAGACCTACAGTAACCTGAAAAGAAGCTGCAGGGTTATGTGACAAGTATTCATTACTCTGTGCATGTGTCAACAATCTGTCATATTTGTCACATTAATGGGCTATGGGGTAGGGTGGCTAGACGGAAGCCCTTTCTCACATCAAATGTCCAAGCTCATCTAAATTGCCCTAAACCATGTGGCAATACATGTTATGGTCTGATAAGAACAAAAGGTGTAATAATTCCATAATTCCAAAAGCTTTGTTTGGTGCAACAAAAAAAGGACATCACCAAAAGAACACCATATCCATGGTGCAGCATGGTGGTGGCAACATCATGCTTTACAGCTGCATTTCTTCAACAAAGGAATGGCTAAAACAAAAGAAGTTCAATGTTTTTGAATGACCTATCCAGAGCCCATCTTTATCCAACTAAAAATCTGTGGGGTGACCAGAAACAGGCTGTGTCCAGGAGATGCCCTCACAACTTGATAGATCTAGAATGTTTTTGTAAGCAAGAGTGGGAAAATATTGCCAAGTCAAGATGTGCTATGTTGATAGACACTTACTCAATATGAATGAGTGGTGTAATAAAGTTAAAAGGTGTTTCAACAAATAATTAATTTGGTTGCACACTTACACAACTAGGTTATTGTAAGTTTTATATTTTTCGTATTGTTCCCTAAAATGTTTCTCAATTTTTATACGTTCTAATTTCACATTGAGGAAAAAGCTCGGACATGATTTATCTTAGATTTAATAAGGCCAATTAATAAAATAAAAAAAAAAAGAAGCCTGAGGTAACGGGAAGCCTAGAGCAGTGAGAAGGGCAGCTATCTGAACAGGAAGGAAAGATGCATCTAGAAGAGCAAAGGAAGCCAAATGCACGGGAAGCTTATGGGATTCAAGAGACTGTGGCAAGACTTCAGGGAGATTAGGCTCAAATAGTGTGCTTTAACACAGCCAGAGGCAAGGAACATAGAGTTCGAGGGCAAAGAAAAATGGAAAGCATGATGACAGAAGATGAGGAGGCAGGGGACAAAGCAGAAGGAGTAAAGAATACCTGCCAAAGGAGAGGAAGATGATGTCATGCTGAGAATAATCTGAGAGAGACTGAGCAAAGATTAAAGACAAAGAGAGATATAGAGAGAGTGTGCAGTGATATGACTCCTTGCTATGAAATGGCCCATATGTGGCCTAACAAAGAGCACGGTCAGTTTGGAACATATGGTAATCTTCAAGTCAGTCTGTGGAGATGGAACAAAAGATTGAGAATTAGGTCTCTGTCCCTCCATATTTACATTTAAGGCATTAGGCAGCTCCTTATCCAGTGTGACTTACATTTATCTCGTTTATATAAGTGAGTAATTTAGGGTTAAGGGCCTTGCTCAATGGCCCAGGACTGGCAGCTTGGCATTGTTGGGATTTGAGCTCATGACCTTCCAAGCAGTAGTCCAATGGCTTAACCACTGAGCTACCAGTGCTCCATATGTAACCATCCTTTAATAAAATAACCATCCTTTCTTGATTGTAGTCTGAAAAAAATAGTTAATTGGGCAATTTATTTAATAATCTGCATGACTAGACATGATTTTTCACATTGCCACAGCTCCAGGTAAAATGAAAATTATTTATACAGAAATTGACCCCCATTACTCTGTGTGTGTGTGTGTGTGTGTGTGTGTGTGTGTGTGTGTGTGTGTGTGTGTGTGTGTGTGTGTGTGTGTGTGTGTGTGTGTGTGTGTGTGTGTGTGTGTGTGTGTGTGTGTGTGGTGTGTGTGTGTGTGTGTGTGTGTGTGTGTGTGTGTGTGTGTGTGTGTGTGTGTGTGTGGAGAAAGGAAGGCTGCTGATATTAATCCAATAAATCTCATGGTTTAAATATTATAAAATTCACTTCAACACATTAAACCAACCTGTTTCATTTCTGAAAATAAATTTTAGAAACTGTGTTTTGGAAAAAAACTATTAGTCATGTCATATTTCAGCCTCAAGCAAGTACAAAATCAAAGGAAATAGTGAGCAATATAGCAAGCAAGCCAGCAAGAATATGCTATGCCAATATGACCGTCAGATGAACTTCCATTTGATACATTTTGGATGCTGCTGAGAGGGTGTGTTCTTTTACTACACCAATTAGTGTGGAAAGATAAGGCAGGGTTTTGCTTCTTTACATGCATCTTTAAATAATGATGTCGGCTTTCCGCACACCTCCTTCAGCTTTCAAGTCAGTACCAACACTCTTGGCATGAAGATTCAGCTAATTAAGGTTTCTCTTTTTACTTTCCATAGCCTCCCACTTATTTTTAGCCTAGTCACTAAAACATGGGGTTTATAACACATAGTATACTGTTACCTATTTTGGTTGCCCATACATCTAGAAAATATTACTTTTAGGATCAAAAGTTTTGTATTTGTAAAAACACGTAGAACTGATAACACTTACAAAACATATAAGCTGATTTACTAACTGCATTTACAGAGGATTGCATCTTTCACATCAGCAAAATAGCTTGTTCATTTGCATGTTTTCATAAATGGGTCTGTAATTATGGAAGTTTTCACTTTAAGGGGCAAAATACATGGTGGTCTTTATGCAAATCAATTAATTTTGCACCCTCAGTGGGATTTAATAAGCCTTAAAGTCACTTCAGTAGTGCAAATTAGTACAACTGAAAAGCATCTATTAAATTTTCAAAAGTGCATTTTCTAAGTCTATAATGATTAATTTTATTTAAAACATATTTTACTATCTCAAAATAATCAGAATGTTTCTCAGAACTTCTACTTCTTTAGTTTTCCACCTGAATAACAAGGCTAATATTGCTAAAAATTTATGGCAGCTCATGAACACCATTTGCCACTTTTTTGGTCCTGTTTTTTTTGGGGGGGGGGGTTTGGTACACTAATACACTTGCATCCAGTCTCTCACTGCTATGTGTTACCAATTAAGAATGTTTTAATTTCCAACCTTTCTTAAGAAGCATCATTTTTCTTCTATTTTTTTTGTTGCATTGCTAATTAAGTTAAACGGTTTATTCATGGCTTAGTATTTTTCACATTTGCCTTGGACGTCCTTATTTCAGGAGTTTCCTCCGGGTACTCTGGTTTCCTCCCCTGGTCCAATGGCATGCCATGTAAGCTGACTGGCATTTCCAAATTGTCCATAGTGTGTGAATGAGTGTGTGTAATTGTGCTCTGTTATGGGTTGGCACCCTGTCCAAGGTGTCCCTTGTTTTGTGCCCCAAGTTCTCTGGGATGGGCTCCAGGGTCCCCTGTGAATATTTATAGATGGAGGGATAGGTTACTTATATGTTTTTTTTTCCTATCAATAGTCACCAAAAATAATTAATTCATTGTTTAAGCACAAGCTATTAAAAGGACTGTAAAATATATAATTCACTCCCGCATGGCTTTTTATAATATCTCAAGAAAAATGTCATGTAAAAATCAATATCTCAATAAATATAAGTTTATAATTTTGTGAAGTTTGTTGAAATATGTAGCTATGCTATTCCATAATCAATTAGGCTATTACATTGGTACATTGTTCATATGGTACAAAATATTAACAAAACATTTAATAATCAGTCGACCCAAGACATCAAGGAACCAAAAGAGAGACACATGCATTTGCGGAATATTAAACTTGTTGAGTTAACAACCCTGTCTGCACGATTACTCTCTCTGCTGTGTATTGCTTATCCGCTGGCAGATAAAACATGCTCAGATGTTCTCTCTGTCTGCGACAGATGTCTTACAGGGATTGCACAAAGGCTTTCATATTAGAGTGTTGGTTAGAATGAAGATCATGTCTACAGTATGTGGATACAGTATGTGGAGTCATACCACCAGCTGCATAATGAAATTATGAGTACGCATTCCCATGGGCATTACAGATTAGTCCTGTCCAGTCACGTCTAGTGTGAGCCAGCATAAAATTCCCATAGGAGTAAAGTCTCTTCAGGCAAATATTCACTCTTTTTATGTTTTTTTAATCAAGTATGCTAAGTTTGCAAAGCTTCTGATGGAATTTTTTTTTCTTATTTTAAATGGTTTGTTCAGGAGACAGTGGCACGGTATTACACATTTTTTTATTTTTTTATTTAATGCACAGAGCATCTGAAGGCTGAAGGAGGCAAACAGACTGCAAAATATCTGAGAATGAGAAGAAACAGAGGGGGGAAAATCAGGTTCAATGTGAAAAAATGTAACAAGGCTATCAATCAGTGGCACTCCTCATTAAAACTGTAAGCAAGTAGCATAACTTCCACATGGTTTTGATTCATCCATCTTGCCCATGTCAAACTGCGTCACAGATGAATACACACTCAATTGAGATTTGGTCCTTCAGCTGCAAATTACATTACAGCACCATAATTACTGGGCATGGAGTGATGGGAAGTGGGAAACTCCAACCAATGAGGTTGACAAATGAGATTTAATGCTTTTTTTTTTTTTTAAATGTGTGTGATTTGAAAGGGCAGATTAGAGAAGTTATTGCTGGTTAGCAAAGCAAAATGCAAGTCCTGCTTATGCAAAATGCTAGAATAGCTAAAGGTTCTCATTTAAAAAGACAAATGATACCCTGTTTTATCATTAATTTGAGTGTGATACTAATTGTTTAGATTTATTATTTTTTTGTTTGCTTGCTTGTTTTAAACTGTGCTGCTTCCATCTGCACTTCATCTTCATGTGCTATTATAAGTATGCACAGTGAAATACTTAAACACAGGTAGACAAACCAGATAGATTATGATTGTGATAGGTGCGTGTAAATATGCTGCCATGACACTGAATAATGTTTGGCCATTAGCAGAAGCTGATCAATAGCTGAATTAATTTCACACAAATCTTACACAAATCCATCTTTCTGTTACAGAGCTGAACTGACATTGCATCTTTATTTAATAGGAAGTGATTTGTGAATATACTTGCTGTTAAACCCTCCATTCATTCTTGTTCCAATAAAAAAGGGGGACACAGTATTGAATCAGATACATGTAAAGTAACTATACAGATTTAGCATTACAACCTTGCCTTTTCTATCATTCAGAACCTCTACTTTTTATACTTATCCATAGATAGTGGTGCTCTTTACAGACCCCTATAAGAGGCAGTGAAAGACGGCTATGGAATTCAAAAATCTACTTTGGAAGATGTAGGTACAGTAACTATCTTACACAAGTATGCAAAGTATAATTTTTTTTAACTCAATTTTTCTCCACCTATTGTACACTCCATGGCCAAAAGTATGTGGACACCTGACCATCACACCCATATGTGGGCCTTCCACAAACTGAAACTTGTCTAGAATGTCTTTGTAGGCTGTAGCATTAAGAATTTACCCCTTTACTGCAACTAAATAGCCCAAACATGTTCCAGGAAGGTTGGTGTGGAAGAACTCGAGTGGCCTGCATTGTGCCCTGACCTCAATCTGACTGAACACCTTTCAAATGAACTGGAATGGTGACTGCGCCCTAGGTATTACTCAGATAGTACTGTTGGCCATTGTTCAGAACCTAGTTGGGAAACAGATAAAATGAAAGAGAATGAAAGGGAGATGGAAATCAGAGAGGAGTTGTTGCTCAGGCTGAGAGTCTGTGGTCAGGAATACTGAATCTTAGGCTGATGATGATGACAGTTTTACATTCATCAGCTCTCCTTATCTTGGAGAGTAAATGAGGGAAGCCAGAGATAGCTAGCATGATTTTATGGTAGGCTGTGAAGTCTAATTGAGAAGTAGAAGTAACAGTCTGTAGTCAGTTATATCACAGAATTACATGAGATGGTGACCTAAACGACTTAAAGCTGTAGATATAGCTCATACCACTGATGGGTGTAGAAAGAGCCTGAGGCAAATTGATACTCACAGGCTAAACAACTTGTATAATCTAATCTCTGCTATTATAGAGATCTATTATAGGGCTGTTGGAAGAGGTGCTGCTTCTTTGCTAAGTACTGCAGTCTCGTCTCTACATAGAGTACAGAGCCTCTGTGTCTTTACACTCCAGTTTATACACTCATGTCTACAGGTTCAGGTGTTCCCCAACACCAGACATTCCTTCAGGACTGTTTTAAGAACTGTTAGCATGCTATAGACACAATTCAATTTAATCCCTATTCCTATTACTCCTCTTTCAAGACCCACCTGAAAACTCGTTTTCTTTCAAAGCTTTCAGTTGCTCATTTTTATTGCACACTTTTCTAGTTAATTGTTCCTTTTTCTCTGAAGGAGTCATCAAGTGTGAAAAATATGCTATAAAATAAAAGGAATTACTATAATTATTCATTTACCCATGAAATTAAATATGAATAGACTAATGAACTGTATTGCTGTGCTGGGATTTTTGCTTGCTGGATTAACACAAATTAGATTAAACAGTAGGATGTTTTGAATTTGTGCTAAGTACGATTAACTGAAGATGAAATTTGTGGTAAAAGGGCCAAGCATTTTTGCAACTTTCAAAATTTCAACTTTTTTGAATAATTAATCTGTCTAGAGAATTAATTTATCTAAAGAAATTCCATCAACCCATCCATACCACTTATCCTACACAGTGTCATGGGAGTGCCTGTCCCAGGGAACACTGAGCACAAGGCAGGGGACACCCTATGCATGCCAACCCATTGTAGGGCACAAACACAATTCACACACTACAGACAATTTGGAAATAGTCTGCCTACAAAACATTTTGGACTGAGGGAAGAAACCCCCAAAGCACAGGGAGAACTAGAAAACTCCACACAGACAGGGTGGAGGTGGGATTCAAACCCCCGCCCCTAAAGGTGCAAGGCAAAGACACCATGTCTACTATCTAAACAAATTATTTGTAACACTTTGTATTTCCAGAACATTATGTGTTTCTAAATGACAGATGCAGCACACAAAGTGACTGCTAGCCACCGTTATCTAGGCTATCTGTACTGTATACTGTAGAAGTATAAAAGTGCTATTCTTTGCCTGTGGTGTCTAGCCTTAACAAAACATAAGGCCAGGGAGCTGTTACACTAGACGTGGACACCTAAAAAGCACTTGGTCACCTGTCTGTTGACAATGAGTCTGAAAATAATGCAGTGGCAAATACATTCTGTGGATCACTTATACCTAAAGGGAGAGAGCAAAGTCAAAATGAATATGGGGAAGATTCATGTAGTTCATTTTAAAACTCACATTTCCCCAGTTGTGTCTTGCAAGACTGATGGAAACAACATAACAAAGTATCATTTTGCTGCTGTTAACATTGAACCACCAAAAAAGTCCTGTATCTTGAGAATAAATTAGTCTACTAAAGTCAGATGGAGAGGGTTATGTAAGTAATACATGACAGGGCATGCAGTTTTGTGAAAATAATCAAAGACGCAGTTGCCAAAGCCCTGTCATTGTGTCACTACACCAATGCCCCATGCATATAAATATATTGCCCAATGAACCTGCCATCGAGCGCTTGCGTGGCAATTTAACTGGCAGTATCTCCAAAGCTTTCATTTCCATCAGAAAATGTTTCTCTCAATTTATGCCACTCCTAAGTGGCACTCAGTGGTCCAATGCTTCACACTTCAAATGTAAAGATTTTACTTTAATCTTTTAGTGACTTTAAGCGGTTTTAGAAGGTAAGTGTCAAAGTTGTAATCAATTACATAAACTTTATCAAATGTCATGCTGAATGTTGTCGTGCGCTCTCACAATTTTGTATTATATTTGGATCCAGAGACTCTCCCAGGAGGTGTTGGTAGCTCAGTAGGTAAGATGTTGGACTACTGCCCAAAGAGCTATGACTTCAAACCCCAGCACTACCAAGCTTCCACTTCTGGGTCCTTGACCAAGTCCCTTAACTGCTATGTTGTATACATTAGATAAATGTAAGTCCATTTGGCTGTATCCTTGAAACTCTGGGCTTGAGACAGAATTATAGTTATTACTCCTAGGTGTAATTTAGATAAGACGGTATACCTACCACTATGGGTTGTTTTTTTTTGGAGAAAGATAACAGGAGAACCTGGAGAAAACCTACACAGACAGAATATGGGGTGAATATGCTACACCATTGTGCCACCTCAAAATGCTTAACAGCCTTCATGAAAATGTTCAAAAACCTTTATTGAAAAATAAGCATCATGCTGTGGAAATGTGCCAAAAGCTGGAAAGTATTTCCTTTGACATTAGACACTGTGCTCACACACACTGAGGTGCAGACTATGCAACTCACAGGGTCCTACATATTTAATTCTGTAGTTATTCTTACCTGCTTTGTCTGTTTATAGTTACCCACACAAAGCTAGGGAGTGTAACTATAAGTATTTTTAGGTTACTAAAAAATACTTTTTTTTTTTTTTAGACTTTATCACACATGGCATAGAACTATAAACAAAACACAGTGTAAAATAACTGGTGAAGTAATGTGATGTGAAAAAAGGTCTGTAATGGTATCCTGTGCTTACATGTCCTTTTTTTTAATCATTTTCATGTTACCTAGTTAAATTTCATATTGTATGGCTTTACTGCGGAATAGCTAGTTAACCAAAGTGCATTCAATAATCCATGTCAGTCACTAGTACTTTAAAAGTGAACTGAAAACACACGTTTTCTCTCGACACATTCACTTCTCTCTTAGCAATACTTTTGAAAAATGACCTTGAGACTGATAAAGGTTTTAATAAATTAAATATAAGCCATAGACTAATAAAGTGCATTCATATATTGGATTGTTTCTGGTTACCATTGATTTAATTACGTTCTGAGTAAAACCAGTAGTATGCATTCAATAAGATGGATATTGCCTAGCTGTGCCATGTTCTGAGCAGACTTGCTTGTGTTATGTACTTTATATCTCCACTGGTGGGCATAGAGGTTCTTAAAAAAGACATAGTGATTGCCTGAAAACATGTCCTCCTGCTGTCAGTAGGGCCCAATAAAATACTGCACACACAAGAAACTCCAGCAGAGCAGAAAATCAAGTAAAAAGCTCTTCAAAACAGACAGAGAAAAAAAATCCAAAGAAAGACTGCTGGGTAAACATGAAGTATGTTGGCTTTCAAAAAGATAAACAAGGATATATGAGACAAGCAAGCAAAGGTACACAGAGTTAAAGAAAATAATTTAATACCCTTGTGAGTCCTTATAGTTGCAGAGCAGAAATGATTTTCCCCTGTTTGCCATAAATAGACCTATTTCAAAGTATGTAAAACATATACTGTATCTACAGTGCCTGAGCGCGCTCTCTTTCATTATATAAGGTGCACCAACAATATAATTTACTTAAAAACAAGCTATTTTTGTTGTCCTAAATTAAATTTAAAAACATCTGTGCACTGTAGCATGGAGAATCCATCCTGACCTGCACTGTGTGAAAGAACACATTTAGTGCTGTAGGTTGCAGGTCACTATCCAGTCACACTCAGCTAGTTTCGAGCAGTGCATGGCAGCTGACCATTTTTTACTCATTGTACTACTCATTTTCTACTGAGGCTGGAGTTGAACATACTGCACAGATTTTTTTTTTATTTGTTTGTTTGTTTTTGAATGAACAGTGTAGTCTAAAAAGCACATCACAAATTAATTGCACTGATACAATATAATAATAATAATAATTATTATTATTATTATTATTATTATTATTATTATTATTATTATTATTATTATTATTATTATTTATTATTATTATACGTTTTGATAGCACCTTTCTACAAACTCAAGGTTGCTTTACAATTAGAAAGCAGATAAGACAACACAAAAAAAATTATAAAACATGACAGTGCAGATAAGAGTCACAGAAACATTGGGCAAGGAAATTTTGGTTGGGTTTTTAAATGTACAGAGGTAAGATTACAGCAGGAATAGAGTTCCAAATTGTGTAAGGCTTTGAAAGTGATAACGAGAACTTTGTATTGGATACGATATGAAATGGGTAACCAGTGTAACCTGTGCAGGACAGGAGTGATGTGTGATGATTTCTTAGAGTGAGACAGAACCCTGGCTGCTGAATTCTGGAAGTATTGCAATTTATTGGTTATTTTAGTTGGAAGGCCAGAAAAGAGAGCATTACAATAATTAAGCCAAGAACGGATGAAGGCATCGGATTAGGGTTTCAGCATCTTTGGTGTTAAGAATGGGGCGAAGATGATAAAAAGCTGTTTTTGTGAGAGAGGAGATGTGCAAGTTAAAAGAGAGTGTGGAGTCAAAGATAATGCTAAGGTTGCGGACTATAGAGGAGGGTCTAACCACATATTGTTTTTTTTCAGTATTGAGAAAATTACTGGTCATCCAGGAATGAATGTCCTTGACACATTCAGAAAAGGAATTTGATGGGAAACAAGCAGAATGATGTGAGCTAATATGGCACCTAAGGGAAGCATGTAGGTAATAAAAAGCAGTGGACCGAGTACAGAACCCTGAGGAACACCTTGAGGAATAGAAACAGTGGTAGATTTAAATTGATGAATAGAATTGTAAGAAATGTAGTGCTGATGACCAGAAAGGTAAGAAATAAACCAAGATAAACCCATGCCAGAAGCATACCAACAGCAGAAAGTATACTATGTGAGATCGTATCAAAAGCAGAACTAATGTCTACGACGACCAGAAAAGTGATAACACCTGTGTCGGAAGTCATCAAAATATCATTTTAAACTCCAACTAGTGCATTCTCATCGAACGGAAATTTTAATGCCGCAGCATACAAAGACATCCTATACAATTGTTTGTCAGGTGTCCACAAACGTTTGGCATACACAGTGTATGAACAGATGAAACGGCCGCTAAATAAAGATAGAATGAAGGTATGTGTACCTAATAAACTGGCAACGCAGTATACGCGTATGACGTCGCCTCTCGCCATAGCACCTTATTTGCACTTGCGTTGCTAGAATCTTGAAATGAGATTAGCGAGTATTACCGATGGATTAATGGAAGATAAACTTTGCACAGAGTCAGACTAAAGAGTTCACCTGCAGAAATGACTCGACACTGCATTTCCGGAGCGCGCGCACGCTGCGTTTCATCGTTGCTAAGATACGGTATGTTAGTAACAGGCACGCGAACCCCGAAGTGACAGTTAGTCCTCTAGTTAGCTCTTTAACTTGTCTTGACGTTTGGTAAAATAACATTTTCTTAGATAATCTACGTAGGATTCTATTTTCGGAAGCTTGCTTTGAAACACGGAGAGTAGAACAGTTTAATCAACATATCCAGTAAGATAGTTTGACTGCGCTACAGTAACTGTAACAGGTCTCTCTCTCTCTCTCTCTCTCTCTCTCTCTCTCTGTCTGTCTCTCTCTCTCGCTCTCTCTCTCTCTCGGAACATGGAGATCCAAATACGACAATATTTGACACAAGCACAAGATAAAAACGGTAATAATATATATATTTTTAAACATCACCATATTTGTGTTTGTCATTTACCGCGGTAATATGGTTAGAAAGTTACAGACTGCATGTTTACTGTTCATGGAGTGAAGTTAATCTGATACTTTAAATGTAACAATTCCCTGTCTTGCAGATACTGTAGCTCTAAGGAAAGCTTATTCCACAATTAAGGACGCTCTCTCGGGAAGGACACCGTCAGAAACTAGGTGTTTCCTCCCTGAGCTGTATGTGCTGTGTGCAGAGCAGGCTCTTAGGGTAAGCATTTCACAACCTCCTACTAACCTCCTGCCTCCATCCAAAGCAACCATCAAACCAGCTTCAACTTAGGCAATGTACGATGTATAATATCCGTCAACTACCTCGATAACTTTGAGCTACTTCGTCTCTTTTGGTCACCTTTAGTGCCAAGGTGCATGCTTCTTTCAGTTGTGAGAGGCAATCTCCTACATTGATGTACTATCAAGCAACGTGATATGAAAATGATTCACAATTTAATAGGGTATCTATAAGCACAGTTGTTCACCGAAGTATCGGTTCTGGTGACATCCCTATTCGGTACTACCTTGTACTCATTGGACATTTTATCCCTCAGTAATAAACTATATGGACAAACGTTTGTGGACCCTTATGTGGGATATTTTTGAACATCCCATTACGTATATAGTCCTCCTTTGCTGTTATAATAACCTCCACTATTCTAGGAAGGCTTTTTGTTCAGTCATTCAGTCACAAGAACATTAGTGAGGCCAGACATTGATGCTGGGTGAGAAGACCTGGGGTGCAGGCTGTGCTCCAGTTCATCCAAAAAATGTTCATCTGGGTTGAGGTCAGGGATCTGTGCAGGACACTCGAGTTCTTCCAGCCAATCTTACATAGACCATGTCTTCATGGAGCTCGCTTTGTGCACAAGCGCATTGTCATGCTGGAACATGTTTGAGCTTGTTTGTTCCATTGAAGGGAAATCTTACAGCGCACCTATTATGGTTTTGAAATGTGCCTAATTTTGTTTTAGAGGTCTTATACAATAGATTTACATGCATCCAAGGCCAAAAAAACACTTTAATGTGTTCATAATTTAAATTGCAGCATTGCCTTTTTCCCCAGTGTCAAAAATTCCTAATTAAATGATACGTTCTAAAGGATTCATTCTAAATTCCCCCGTACAGAGAGCATACTCTTATCTGATTGGTCAGATGTCCCAGTCTCTTGTGATTGGTCTACTGCTGCAGACGTGTTTCAAAAAGTAAACTCCCACTACCATACCCAGTCTCAGCTCCATCTGTTTGCAAGCAGCCAATGAAGACCAGTGGTGCAGCGTTTTGTTACAAACCTAAATAGGTTTGTGCAGTAAGTCTGGAATTACTAACAACTTGTTTCAGCGGTTCAGAATCGGTTCCTTCATTTGGAGCCAATAACTCTGTCATGCGCTTTGATTTTTTAATCAATTGTCTGCTTCCAACTTTGTGACAAAAATTTGGAGAAGAACCAGTTAAGCGTGTGATGGTCAGGTGTCCACAAACATTTGACCATATAGTCTAGGTGCACTATTAGATAATTATTACTGATTGCTATGCACAGTTTATCAGTCCCACATTTTTAAGAAATCAGCTATGTTGGGAGCAGAGAAAACACTGGGATACTCCCAGGAGTAGGAGTATCCCAGTGTTTTCTCAGCTCCCAACACAGCTGATTCAACTCACCAGCTAAGTAACAGTCCTTCCTAAGTTGAAATGGGTGTGTTAGTGCAGGGAAAAATGAGTGAAGTGTACCACAGTTGGGATCCTGTGAGTTAGTGCAAAGGGTCCACAATAGGTATACCACTGCTGAGATATTACATGGACCATGCTCAGCATAGTAGTGACACTAGCATGGTAGTGCCATAGTAGTATGTGTCACGCAAACATAAGTGCAGTAGGTGAAGCAATGTTGCTGGGATATTTTTTTTAAATACCTCATTGTCATTGTTGGGAGTGAGAAACAGTCAAGCAACCAAAATATATCCATCCAACAGCTGCCATGTGGTCAGAAACCGAGCCTAACAAAATATTACATAATGATTAATTTTGACAAATTATGCATGGAGAAAGATGAGCTTTATGGTATGTGTAAACTGTGGCACTGCTCTGTTGGGAATGGTCCACTACTGAACTAATGATGGTAAGTAGTTCTCTAGTCATTGTTTCTTTCTACTGATGCATAGAGTCGATGGAATTTAACAAATTGTGCATATTAACAGATGGACTACAGTCACTGTTTGTTACCTACATGATTATATGGTATGAGTGCATATGCCAGGATGCCCTATGACAAATAATTGCTCCACAAATCATGGCTCTAGTAATATATCTGTTAAGTGGAGTATCAAACTGAGTTACCTGGCTTTAGCAACTAATTGATTGGCTGACTTTAAAATGCAATAAAAAGTATTGAAAACAATCAGTGGGAAAGATACAGGAATTAACAGTTTGACTTACTCAAACCTCCATACCTAGCTAGTCCAGATATTAAATAAATAAAAGCATCAAACTGTTCTTCAAGTACAGTATGTTTAACACATCAAATGTGATCCACATTGCAGGTCAAATTGAGCCAGCAAAATCAAATAAGCGCATGTAGTGTTATCTAATAGTGTGATTACGCATATTTGGTTTAGTCAGTCAGGATATTCATAACAGAAAGTAATGCTCTGGTATGTGGTTTATGAAGCCTTTATGTAATGCATACATTTTTTTCTCTTTATGAGCTTTGAAATTTTTCACACTTCTTCATACACAGAATATTATCTTGTTTGTAACTGCTGTGTGATACGAACATTCTTCCTCTGAATATGTTTGGTGCAGCTCTCAGTTTGAAAGAGATTTATTTGAAATCAATCTCAAGCACCAAAGACTGGTTCATTAAGACACTGGAGCTCTTTATCTGCAAAATGAAAGAAACATCTTAATCTGCAGTGGAGAGGGATTGAACAGCTCTCTACTGCAATAATGCAGTACTCCCTACTGGGCAGAAAATGACAACAGGATCATGGTGTGCTTTGGAGTGATAGCACAGGCAAAGATGATTGGACACAACCCTTTTTTAAATTTCCATGTCACTCTGATGTGCTGTGATTTTACTCTACCAATTATCCTACCATGGCGACAAGTATTATACAGAGAACCAATACCGAATTTAAAAGAGAATAAAAATAATTTGTAGCTCACAGACAACATGCCTTATCTGACATTTTAATAAAAAGAATAAGTTTGAGATCATTTTTTTTTTTTTTACCTACATAGACTATGATCACATCACTTACATATAGAATTTCAGTATGGACTCAAAACTTGTTAGTGTTCATATTAAGAATTCATATTAAGGGAATATAATCTTATATATCAAAACAAAACACAAATAATAGAGTGGTGCAGGAATGAGTCCTAAAATCTGGTTATTAGTTGGCATTTTAGCACTGGCTCGGATTAACGCATGATGGCAGACCAGAGGCAGCTGCATGCGTTGCTATGCGCCATGCCACCTCCCGTGCCCTCTACGCCAGCCCCGCCACTGGAGGAGGAGAGAGACTGATTTATCACCGGACCTCCCGGGGGGCAAAATTCCCTCATTTCCAAATCTGCTGACCCAATTCTCAGAGTTCCTCTCAGATCTAAGTCTCACGTCCAAGCCACAGCCAAGCCTCAGATCCCAGCCACAGCCAAGTCTCAAGTCTCAAGGCCAAGCCACGTCCAAGTCCAAGTCCAGTCTCAAGCTGCTGACGTCCAGGCCCAGTCTCAAGTGCCTGACATCCAAGAGCAGCCTCAAGCTCCCGACGTCCAAGAGCAGCCTCAAGCTCCCGACGTCCAAGAGCAGCCTCAAGCTCCCGACGTCCAAGAGCAGCCTCAAGCTCCCGACGTCCAAGAGCAGCCTCAAGCTCCCGACGTCCAAGTGCAGCCTCAAGCTCCCGACGTCCAAGAGCAGCTTCTAGTCCCTGAGTGCACAGCTGAGGAAGCCGTTCTGCTGCCTAACTCAGCCGAAGTAGCTACTGCACTGTCCTGCCAAGCCAAGTCTTGAGTCCAGGTGAAGGCTATCCCAGAGATTTTGGGGGGGGGGGTGCAGGTAATTCTAATTAACAGGTAATTAACAGGTGCAGGTAATTCTAAGTTGATGACCTGTGTTATTTAAAGTCCTGAGTTACCGAGCACTTGGCTCGTGATTTGTAGGTGATTTGTAGGAACGCTGCATGTCCTAAGTTATGTAGACACGTTTGTAGCGGTTGTTTATGTTGATGACTAGAGATTATATGTACCGCTTCAGTTTAACCTTGAAGACCGCATCTGTATTGTAATTGAGTTTTGAATAAAGTCTGTGTGACCTGCGCCTGCATCCGCCTCTCCTCTACGATTCGTAACACCTTGAGAGGGACCAGACTTAGAAGGGAACCCAACACCTGGGTAACAACGGATAGTGTGAAAGTAAAGGAAAGTTCATTATAGTTTTTATATGAAATATGTTTTGTTGAACTAGTCCACTGTTCACTAAAGGAGACTTGAGTGCAAGACTGTATGTAGAATTGCAGTCCTTAGGTCACAGCAGGAACCATAGTCCCAGCAACCACAGCGAAAATATCCTTGTATTATTGAGGTCCAAAACCAGTTTCATGGTACTTCAAGTGTCACCATCCTCATCAATCTGCAGGCAGCACTGCTTCGGGTTGTCCTCAGTGGCAGAGAGCTCCGTCCAGAAGTAGGGCATCAGGATGTATCAGGCAGGTCCAGAGAGCAGAACGGGTCAGGATCACTGGCATCTCAGTAGTATCATGTGTAGCTCGACAGAAGTTTTTAGCTTAAGTTTTTAGTGGTGGGTTTTTGGTTAAATGTCTGAAACAAAGTCTGTGGTTAACACAAACTCAAGATTTTTTCACTTTTTATTCTACATTATAACATGCATCAGTAATACCTCACTCTTGATTATTTAATGATTTTACATGGCTTGAAAAACGTGGTTGCTTACAAGTGGCTAAATGGGACTACAAAGTTTGTGACATTAAACGTCATCACGCTGAACAGGAAACTCATCTTCTATATCCTCGTTGTGTTTATACTCATGCTCTTGCAAACTATTCCAACTCAAACTTTCCAACTTTTAGATTTATCAATTTATAGTATTTTCCAGTTGTAATGTTTAAAAAAAATAGATTAACAAATAGATGAATAAAGATTAAAAGAGTTGTCAGATGCTTAGCGGTGACGTTGAAGTCATGTGACCGTGGTGTATTTAGTTTATAGCCTAACTTTAGCTTTTTCTTCTCCTGATTGTATTTACGCTTCAAAATTTGGAAAAGTTGTGTTTGTTTATGAAGATTAAGATCTTGATTAACAAAATGTGTAAGAATCATAAACGTTTGTTGGTCACAGAGCTTATTTTCTGCAATAATCCACAAGCCAATGGAAAAATCCTATTAGATATTTTTCAAGGGAACCAGGGTGATGCTAACTAACAGCACTCTATTGCTATGAAAGTAATAAAAGCTAATTGCTCTTCAAGCATGTACATACTGTATATTTCTCTCCCATTATTATAAATGACATTCTCAAGGAAGATATTGATAAGGTGGTGTGGTGAATGCAGCAATGGGCTGAAATATTCATCATTTGGTATATTCAGTGTATTTGGTTGTGTTTGTGTGTGTTGCCATTTCAGTTGGGATGTAAGGAGATCACAGAGGACTGCCTAATGATGTACTTAGAGAGCAAACCCGCGCCCGATCAGTTTCTGTGCCGCGCATATTTCTGCCAGGCTCAGTTGAACTCACCACGCACTATTGCCTCAGTGGTAAGTATCCATGCTTCCTGGATTCATTAGAGGCCTTATAGTCACTTCTGGGTAACATTATATAAGAAGCATGTGCGTCATAGATCATGAGGGTATAGTTCTTCTTAGTGCGTGCTTAAGCACCGTAGACTGTAACATCTTTGCTGTTATTCTTGTGTGTTTCATTTGTGAACATTTTCTTGTTTCGCTGTGTTTTATTTCCAGGAGGACATGGATAGAGCTATAACATACTACCTGAAGGCTATAGAGATATCTAAAGACAAGCCAAGGTAAGCTGTGCAGTTAGCAGGACTCCTTACTATAGGAATCTAATATATGCTGTTTAAGTGTGGGAGAAAGTAATGTTCTGCCATTTCTCCAATAATGTATCACAGTAAAAACCTATTCTACCTGAGCTCAAAAGCAACAAGGTTAGGTATATTTTTTTGGGACTTAATCTTAGAAAGGTAAAAAAAAAAATACAGCCTGATTCAAACCCTGTAGAAGCCAAGACAAATTACATTTAGATCTTAAAAAAAGTTAAAAAGACTAATAATCAACCAGAGTAATATCTCTACACATAATCCCAGTACATCATAGATATACTTATAATCTGGAGTGAGCCTTCGGTGGGTTGTGATGGATGAGGTTCAGTTTAAGCAAAAATTGGTTTGATACGATCTATTCTAATGCCACAACCATTTTTCTAGCACATCACTTTGATGGTCTGCAATATCCATGTACCTGTTTCTTAACCACAACCACATATATTGTAATAATACAAATAGGCAGCCCCAAGTCTCATGTATTATAAGGGAGAATAAAATGAGTCACAGATTTTTTTCTTGAGTTTTTTGTTAAATAAAATTGAGATGCAGATACATTAGCTCCCTAGTGGTTAAATTAGCTCCCTAATAGACTTTTCAACTGCCCTTTTAGTTTGATTCTCCTTTGCACCCATAGTAATTGCTTTGATTTCAATGGAAATTGGTCACTATGCTGCCTGAGCCTTTGCGCATCAATGCAAGGGTGTTACTGCCTGAAGTTCATTTGCCTTTCACAACATCTTTGATCCATCGTCAGAGCATGGTGGAAATTGAGATGTACTGTCAGCACACCAGACATCACACAGTAGCACTCATAACAGCACTGAATAATTGAACTAGGCTCAGTTTCCCCAAAGCATTGCTGTGTTAAGATAATCTTAACTGTTAGAAAGCGTCCCAGAAAGTGATCCTCACTCAGCCATCTTTTGGGACAACACGCCCTGAATATTTTGCTCCTATCCCTTGTTTGCTATCTCTTATTTCTCTGTTCCATTTCTCTTTAATGCTCACCATAACATATTCCCCTTTTTCCTTGTATTTTTAAAAATTTACATTACATTTACACCATTCAGCAGATGCCCTAATACAGAACCACTTACAGAAGTGCTTTGTAATCTCCATTAATAACATATCCTCATACTAGTACAAATATGTCAGGGTCTAATAATATTATTAAATTGCAGGAATAGTAAGAATATTATAGTATAATAACAGCAAGAATACCTTCTGGGTATAGGAATACTAGGAATTCCATCCAGGTCTAAGAGTACTATAAAGCAGCGCTCCCCAACCTTTTTTCCGCCATGGACCGGTTTACTATCAGACAATATTTTCACGGACCGGCCTTTAAGGTGTGGCGGATAACTACAACAAAATAAAATGATACGACCGGCATAAAAACTGGGGTATTTTTTAAAAATATAATAATAAACGTGAATCCAATGTGAAATCGCAGCTTTATTAGCAGCGTCCTGGTAACATCACGCCAACAACATAGCATGAGTAACTTCCGCACTTGCCCTTAACGTATCACGTGACCAAGTAACATATTACGTGACTGAGACAAGCGTCTTGACTTACGTCAAGAGCGAGTCGTAGACGGATGTAACGGAGAGAATCCGGTCATTTTTCCAAAATAAAACATCATTCAGACTCCGATAATAAATAAAACGGAAATAATGCAAGTTATTTATTCTTTCTGTGCGGCCCGGTACCAAAGTCCGTGGCCCGGGGGTTGGGGACCCCTGCTATAAAGGTCTAAGAATGCCACCAAGATCTTTGAATACTATAGTGAGGGGAAAAAGTATTTGATCCCCTGCTGATTTTGTACGTTTGCCCACTGACAAAGAAATTATCAGTCTATAATTTTAATGGTAGATTTATTTGAACAGTGAGAGACAGAATAACAATAAAAAATCCAGAAAAATGCATGTCAAAAATTTTATAAATTGATTTGCATTTTAATGAGGGAAATAAGTATTTGACCCCTCTGCAAAACATGACTTAGTACTTGGACGTTTCTTGTAGTTGGCCACCAGGTTTGTACACATCTCAGGAGGGATTTTGTCCCACTCCTCTTTGCAGATCTTCTCCAAGTCATTAAGGTTTTGAGGCTGACATTTTCCCTTTCATATACAGTGAGGGGAAAAAAGTACTTGATCCCCTGCTGATTTTGTACATTTGCCCACTGACAAAGAAATGATCAGTTTATAATTTTAATGATAGATTTATTTGAACAGTGAGAGACAGAATAACAACAAGAAAATCCAGAAAAACACATGTTAAAAATGTTATAAATTGATTTGCATTTTAATGAGGGAAATAAGTATTTGACCCCTCTGCAAAATATGACTTAGTACTTGGTGGCAAAACCCTTGTTGGCAATCACAGAGGTCAGACGTCTCTTGTAGTTGGCCACCAGGTTTGCACACAACTCAGGAGGGATTTCAGGACGTTCTCACCCAAGATTTGATGGTGTATGGCCCCATCCAAACTTCAGATGGGCATGTGTATGTGCTTTCTTGAGCAAGGGGACCTTGCGGGCACTGTAGGGTTTCAGCCCTTCACGGCGTAGTGTGTTGCCAATTGTTTTCTTGGTGACTATGGTCCCAGCTGCCTTGAGATCATTGACAAGATCCTCCCATGTAGTTCTGGGCTGATTCCTCACTGTTCTCATGATCATTGCAACTCCTCAAGGTGAGATCTTGCATGGAGCCCCAGGCTGAGGAAGATTGACAGTTCTTTTGTGTTTCTTCCATTTGCGAATAATCGCACCAACTGTTGTCACCTTCTCACCAAGCTGCTTGGCAATGGTCTTGTAGCCCATTCCAGACTTATGTAGGTCTACAATCTTGTCCCTGACATCCTTGGAGAGCTCTTTGGTCTTGGCCATGGTGGAGAGTTTGGAATCTGATTGATTGATTGCTTCTGTGGACAGGTGTCTTTTATACAGGTAGAATCTCAGCTCGTTACCTGTATAAAAGACACCTGAGAGCCAGAAATCTTTCTGATTGAGAGGAGGTCAAATACTTATTTCCCTCATTAAAATGCAAATCAATTTATAACATTTTTGACATGCGTTTTTCTGGATTTTCATGTTGTTATTCTGTCTTTTACCATTAAAATTATAGACTGATCATTTATTTTTCAGTGGGTAAACATACAAAATCAGCAGGGGATCAAATACTTCTTTCCCTCACTGTATTTACAGTTGCAGTCAAAATTATTCAACCCCATTGCAAATCAGGTTTATTGTCAAAATGTACAGAATTTTAGCTGTTTGAAATCAAAAAATCAACCAAATGCAATTGAAATAGTTCAACACATCAAATACTTCAAGTGGTTTCCCCAAATTATCAAACACACATATAAAATCAAGTACAACTTATAATGACTTTTCAAAATTATTATAGCCCCTTCATGGCATCTTTAGTAAAGGGTCTTTTTGCTGTTATGACCTGCTGCAAATGAAATGCATAGCTTCTAGCAGAGTTCCTGGGGAATCTTTGCCCATTCCTCATGAGCAATGGCCTCCAGTTCAGTAATATTCTTAGGTTTGTATGTTGCAACCTCCTTCTTCAAATCCCACCAGAGATTTTCTATGGGGTTCGTCAGGTGACTGTGATGACCCTGTAGAATCTTCCAGGACTTCTTCCAGGACAAAAATCATTATAAGTTGCATTTTCAGAATTTGGGGAAACCTCTTGAAGCATTCGATGTGTTGAAATATTTCAATTGCTTTTGTTTGATTTGTTGACAATAAACCTGTTTTGCAATGGGGCTTGAATAATTTTGATTGCAACTGTATTAAGGTGTAAGAATATTGTCAGTGTGTAAGATTATTACAAGCATCTAAAGTTAATAAGAATTCTATCAGGTTCTAAAAAATAATAAGAATACTATCAGAGTCTATGATTGCTGTGTAAAACACTGTCCTTATTGTCTTCATTGTTGCACATCTAATTCTCTCTCTTTGTCTCTCTCTCTCTCTCTCTCATTCCCTCCCTTTCCACTCTCCCTCTCATTCACGCAGATACCATTTTCTAGTCTTCAATGCTTCTGTTCTATACCTTCAGACAGTGAGAGTTTTTCTGCGGCCTGGCTGGCAGCGGTACCTGGTCTCTTCTCTCACACAGGTGCTAAATGCTCTGGAGGAGGTAGTCGATCCTGACTATGCCTGGCGAGCTGAACTGATGATGTAATATAAACTCCAGATGTTTTTTACTTAGTTTTTTGCTGAGCAATCTTAGTGGCATGTGATGAGGCTCCTTTTCAAATTACTCTTGCTTTTATGTTCAGACTCCTTGTGGAGTGCCTGGTGGATGCTGGAAAAGAGAACGATGCTACTGATTTTTCCAAGGTCACCTCTGATTTTATAGAGCAGCACACACCCGAGCTGTATCACCGAATTTTCTCCATACAGGTAAATAATTTGCACTCCCCTCTGGTCAATTGCAATGTTTATTACATTCTGCTCACACAGCTGAGACCCCCTGGTTGTCTTGGTCTCGGCAATATGCTCCCAAATGAGACCTGTATATTTCCTTTTTTGTTCCCTTATTTTTCAATCTGTCAGTTCCCTAGGTGTGTTGCAAATTTTATAATCACTGCTTTTCACTGTTTTATGCTGGTATTCTGTTTGACATGATTCACAGGTGCAGCATGATCTTATAGATGTCACCAACATTTTAACAACAGCAAGTCCAAAATTACTTGCCATCTATAAACTACAGAAGCTTAAAAAGTGAGTTGATTGATTCCGCTGCATTCATTGAATTATTATTATTATTTTTTTTTTTAAACAGGTGTTGTGTATTATGTGCCTATGGTATTAAAGTAGATATTATTTCTGTATTATGCATCTGAATGGATTCTCAACCATCAGAATAGGGAAAGATGTGATCTCAGTGATTTTGACTGTGGCATGATTGCTGGTGCTAGACAATTATTTCTATAACTGTTGATGTACTGGGATTTTCATACACAACAGTCTCTTTAGTTTACTCAGAATTGGGCAATGATGAGAAAACATCCAGTGAGCAGCAGTTCTGTGGATAAAAATGCCTTGTTGATGAGAGAGGTCGTTAGACTGGTTTGAGCTGTCAAGAAAGGCTACAGTAACTCAGATAACCACTATGTACTTGTGTAATTGTGGTGAGCAGAAAGGCACTTCAAAATGCACAACATGTAGAACCTTGAGGTGTATGGGCTACAACAGCAGAAGACCACTTCAGGTTCCACTCATGTCAGCCATGAACAGAAAGCTGAGGCTGCAGTGGGCACAGTCTCACCACAACTGGACAGCTGAAGACTGGAAAAATATAGCCTGGTCTGATGAATCCCGATTTCTACTGAGGCACACAAATGATAGTATCAGAATTTAGCTACATGAATTCATGGACCCACCCTGCCTTCTGTCAACAGTCGAGGCTGGTGGAGGTAGTGTAATTGTGTGGGGAATGTTTTCTTGGCACACTTTAGGCCTGTTAATACCAATCAATAATCGCTTGAATGCCATAGCCTTCAAGTTTTTTGAGTATTGTTCCTGATGGTATGCCTCCCTTCATGGCCACAATTTTCCCATCTTCTAATGATTACTTCCAGCATGATAATACAACATGTCACAAAAAAAACTGAGGCTGTTTTGAGCGCAAAGGGAGGCTCTTCCCAGTATTAGTATGGTGTTTCCAAGTGAGTGCATGTTTGTTTTCAGCGGAGATAATTGTGTTTTAAAAGGGGTGTGGTTCCTTTAAGTGAGCTTGACTGGCTTGACCAATCAGAACGCGCCATTCATGAGCACCGAACTCAGCGTAACTGCGAGAGGAGTATTAAACTCGCGCTTGTTTCAAGGACATTGAGTGTTAAGTTTATTTAGTTCGTTACTTTTATTTAGCGGTTGGTTAGTTTACTTACCTTCAAGTAGGTATATTGTGCGTGCATAGTAAGTAAGTACGACCATGCTGTTTTCACTGTTGTTTGACTTTAATTAAGCTGAATGCATAATATGGTAATGTTAAGAGTTATAGATGCTTTTTATACTTCTAGTTTTAATAGAATTCTGCCAGAGTTGTATTTATATTTTAGTGTTGACGTAAAGAATATAAATGAATGTAGTGTCCTTTTTATGGCTTGTGTTATTGTAGTTTATATTTAATTAATAACTGTGGTTAGCGCATGCGCACTGGGTCAATCACGCATTTCGCGCGTGAAGACTTGCTTGAGAACAGTGTATGCCCTCACTAGTTGTGCAGTGCTTGTTATAGACCACAGCAAAATCCTTTTAGTTCATTCATTCACATTTTCCTGAAATTGAGGCATAAGTGCTCTGGTGGAAAAAAAAAACATGACAAAATACACACATTAGTAAAACTAAAATATGAGGCCTTTACTCGTGTTCTAACGTTATCATTAAGAAATGCCATGGCAACCTGGGAATAACTGAATTAAAAAATCGTGCTCCAAGTTTCCACGTTTTAGCTCTGCTTAAAAAAAAAACACATTTTTACATCCTAGCTAAAAGTCTGATGAAAATGCTGACCTTTACCACGTTCTGTATCTGCCTCAAAATGTCAATTTCATCCCCTATCATACGGTTATTCAAAATCAGTTGCAATCTGTAATGTCAACTGTGATCTCTTACATGATCATTGTGTCCACATGGAGCACACATCCTGACCCAAATGTTTTGAATGTAAAGTATTTGGATGTAAAGATTACATGCAGTAGTGTTTGAGTCACAATGCTCGTCTTCAATACAATGGTCATATACAAAACACAGTTCATCTTACAGATTTCTATGGGGGCAGGGTTAGATTCTTTTCATTGTAGCACACACTTCATAGTTTTAGCCAGGGCAGTTTCTGGCCATTTTGGTGCCCTAGGCGAGATTCCTATTGGTGAAACCTGCCTTTTATTCTCTCCGTGACCTAAGTCACCATCAGACGAAGGCGAAATCGTCACGAGGAAGAAAGTGTGTAACCTCCAAGTCCTCTAAGGCAGGGGGGCATTTTAAACACTGTGGAAATCAAACTGATGCATGAGGACAAAATTATGTTTATATCCAAAATGCTCCACTGTGTAAGGGATGGGGAAACTGGTGCAAGCTGTATTTGCGCGCTTGCAGTGTAAATTGTCGTTTATCATAACGGAAGTGATGTATTAGTAACGAGGCCGCGTTGCTCGTAGCACATATGCGCTGATGCAGAGTGTAGTGCGAGTAAGATCTGTAATGTCTAATTAAAACACTATGATCACAAGTAAAATAATGTCTAAAGGCAGAGAGTGACAGAAACCACAAGGTGCAGTGAAAGTGAGCTGCGATGTTTTTATGGATGCACAAAAAGCACCAAATTAAACTACAGTTCTAAATTAATAATATATATTGTGGGGTGTGTGTATTGGGTTATTTTCAGTTTTGAACAAACAGTTGTGTAAAGTTTTAGTCTGAAGTTTATATTTGTAACACTCCGTTTGTGGATTTTATTTTAAATTAACAAAAAAAGGCATTGAAAGTTTGCCCTGCCCCATCAGATTAATCCATTAATTGAAAAAATTATTGGCTAGATAATCGATTATGAAAATAATTTCTGATCACCATCTTTCTGATAGCTGATAGCATTTTAATAAAATCTATTTTTATTATGCCAATTTTCAGTTGCTTAAATGTGTTTTAACACATGGGGAATTCTTGCTAGGACAATGTGTCATTTGTGAGTGTGTTGTGCTCGTCATGGTGAAGCGCTAATAAGTGGCAAAGCAGGTCTTTACCATTCATAGACTACTACTCGCATACCTTTTTTATTTATTTATTTATTTATTTTTTCATTTTCTCATCTTTTTTCTTCTTGCAATACTGAACGCCTCATGGATTTGACCTTTCCATGATGAAAGACCAGTCAAGCACAGCTTGTACGCCACCCTGTACATCTCTATCTCTCTTCCTAACAGCGCGCCCACTATCACCAGGGATCCCAGAGAAATAATTGCATGCAATCATAAAGTGTTACCTGATTAATAGTAGAAAAAAACTAAATAACTTACCCATTAATAATAATAATAATAATAATAATAAATGTACTCTTTCTTGTGGGTGTGCAAGTCGGTCAGGGTCGTTGGGGCACCTTAGGCGACCACCTAGTTCGCCTATGCCTAGAAACAGCCCTTATTTTAGCATTAAGTTACTATCTTAAGTTACTATAGTTAATATTAACAGTATCTTCATCCATGATTGTTTTAGTGTTGTAAACAACTTGGGAGAACTAGCTATCTGTGGTGTGAAATGCACATGGTGCTTGTACCCTGCAGATTGCAGCTTATGGCTATATTTTTTATTTGAGTGTTCTGCAGTTACTGCATCATTTCCCACTCAGAGTGAGTGGAAGTATATAATGTACTGGAGTTTTAGTGTGTATCTCCGCTGTTTCCAGCATGGATGTGAATGAAGGCAGAAACGAGTCTGATGAACTGAGGGAGATTTTTGTCCTGCTGACTCGTTTGTCCCCAACCCAATCTCCTGCCTCGAACACTTTTAGTCCTGACACTGATGGCAGTCCTCACAACCCAATGTCTGACAGGTAAATGTTATCCTATAACATGACTAATGTAAACATATTAAACTCATACAGTGATCAATACCTTTTTATATTAAAGGACTGAGCTCCTGTTGGAGTTGGCCTTCCTCTCTCTACAATTGGAAGAGCAGGTCATAGCTGGGGAATGTCTAAAGGAGCTAAAGACCATTGATGACGCTGTGAGTGGATTGAATGCTCCTGACTCTTTTTAATTTCTCTGAACAGTTAATCATTACATGCAATTACAGTGAAGTAGATAACAATACTCCACATGTGTTTTCTTTCCAATGCAGGCTGTTGGGCAGTGTATCATGGTGGAGTGTTTTGAGTGTGAACTGGCCCTTAGTAAACAGAATGGCAACATTGAGGACTATACTAAAAGCAGTGTGGAGGTACTAGTATTTGATTTTATTTAGTGTAACTTGATTAATGCATTCCTTTCATGTGGTCTTAATCCATGGTGGCTTTGTGATTCAAATCTGTGATGTTCCAATTTAAAATGCATTCATATTTGCAAAAGAATGAAAGACAAAAAAAAAAAAAGATTTTCATTTTTAGCTAATATATATGGCTGACATCAGATAGCAATTGATAAATGTAATTATAACTGAATCATAAGTGTTTCATTGGTGCACTCTGCTCCAGGCTGTTCCAGTACACTGAGAACACCTGAAATTCTTTACTATGTCTCTCTTTCCATTCCTCCCCTTCTCCATCTCTTCTTGATCCTTCTTTCATCCCTAAACCCCAGCAGATGCGCTCGTTTCATCATGTGATTAAGCTGACTGAGATTAATTTGCAAGAATGACTTAGTCATACAAAAAAATCTTTATTTGGAGTTTTAATATCATGCATACATAGCATTAATCACTTGCGGAAACTGAATATATTTTATCTAAACAAACTTCCTGTGTGGTTGCATAGACACATGGAGGTTTGAACTGACACACTTTGGTCACTTAAATTTGATTTATTGTAGTAAGTTCATTCAAGCATGAGCAGGTGTTTTCAAATGCGTGCAACTGTGCACACTGGAGTGTAATCTGCTCATGTTTTACTTTTGGGCTGAAGTGAGTAGAACAGTTCATGCACACAATGAGAAAATCTATATTATTATCTCTATAAATAATCAACTTTCTTAGCGCTTCTCACACGCTCTGATAGTCTATATGTACTGTGCACTGTTCAACCTGGCTGCGTGTTTTTTTTCTCAGGCCCAGTTAATCATAGTAAGCCGTTTGGAAGCATTGCTCCTCAGGGCAGTAAAAGAGGGAGATGCTGATGTGACACAGAGTGTTTGTGCCGCTCTCTGGAACAGCTGCTTACCTCTGCTCCAGCATAATCTCCGGAAGAACCTCAAACGCCCTCTTTTCACACTCTCACAAGCACTAGAAAACATCAATAGGTTTGTGTATGTATTTGATATTTACATCTGCAGGAGAGTTGTTGCCTAATACACTCTTTTTAATTCTATTACACTTGGTCATGCCATGTTCTATCACTGTTTTTCCTTTAATTTATTGTTACAAATTGCTAGAAAAAAAATAATAGTAAATACATATTCAGTAGTTGTTTACTTTTTTTTTTTTTTTGTCTGTCACAAGCATGTTGCTGGACATGCGGTGTCAGATCCATGCTGAGCTGGCTTTGATAGAGGAGGAAGCAGAGAGGTTGGAGCCTGCAATACAGCACCTCCACACAGCCCTGGGCCTGGATGAGAGCGGTCAGTTCCAACAGCGTCTGTCCTTCTCCCTTCACCTCCTTCAACTGCGCAGCAAACTTTACAGCACTCCCACACGCCCAGAGGACCAGGCAGCCATGCTCATTCAACAGGTCTGATCACTTACATCCTACACAGTTGTACTTGATATTAGTCCTGTGCTATGCTAACCTGGGTAATGATTTTCAGTGTAAATAAGCTGAACTGTAAGAAGTGAGCAATGCAATGTTAGAATTTCCACCATTGTAATGTTAGGATGTTATGTTATTTTTTTGCATTTGAAGACAAAAGAGCGACTGAGTGATGAGCCAGTGAAGAAGTGGCGCCCCACACTGGTTAGTGCTGGTATTGCTTTGGCACCTGACACCTTCCAGATGGTCCTGGATGCAGACAGCACAGCTAAGGGTATTCTTTTAATATGTTTAGCTTTTGATGTTTTGGCATTGGAATGTCTGTGGGTGGTAGTAGACATGGCAGTTAACAAGCACTTTACAAATGCTTATGTGGGGCACCACTCATATCGCTATTGGCATTTCCCCCCAACATTCACCCCTACATCTTACCGGTCTGTGGCGAATATATCCCTCTGATTGATCTTTTCTCATCCTGTGCCTGTGTCTGACCGTGATAATACACAGTGTTTGTGAATCTTGTGTAGGATGAAGTTTGCAAGCACATAAACATAATTTTGAGCCAAACAAAATCAGTTTTGTACTAAGAATAGTTCAATAGGTTTATTTTTCATCACAGAAAAGTCTTCAGGACAGAGGGCTTTACATTTTGTACTTTCTCAGTTATGTAACAAGCTGCATTTCATGAGCGAGATTTCATGCTGTGTATAGCTTTGTAATGTAATTGAAAACAGATACCAACTTGTTATTTGGATGTTTCAGACATTAAATGTCACTATAAATAGAGGTAATGAATGACTACAATTTTTTAAATACATATGAACCTAATTAACAAATTGCTGTGATATAAGAGGAATAAAACAATCTGGGGCATGGTAACTGCGTCTGATAACCTCATAACATCATTGATTATTTTCCTATAACAGCACACCCGTATGCCTTTATTAGTTACATGGCTGTGTTTTTCAGATTATTTGCTTCTGCATATTTTTATACAGTTTGGCTTCTATAGAATTTTTCGCTGATGCCACCTTCTTACTTTTGTTTTATTTTTCATGTTTGATATTCAATGCCAGGTAGCAGACTACAGGATCGTGTGGAGCAACTTGCTGCTAAGGCCAAGCACTACAAGACCTGTGTACAAAATGTAGAATGCCATCTTGCCAGGCTGGAGAGAGACACAGATGACCGAGAGAGGTATAGGGAGCTTATCTGTTTCCATACAAATTTACTCCCAAGATGTCAGTGTGAGATTTGAGTTATAGTTGGATCTGTGTTCTTAACTTGGACCCTCACAGAAATGTTGCAAAAAGTTTCAAGGATTATGTGCTAAGGGCATGTGTGATTTGTAGGAATCCATGAGGAGCTCATTAATAGGGCCAGCACTAGAACCAGTTCTACTTCAAGAGAGGGAGAACATGCCATTAAAAATGGCTTGGTCTAGAAAGAATTTATTGTAACCCAACTTGGCTACCTAACTAAATATGCGTGTTTATAAAAGGTTATTATAGTTAACGGACATTAAAACTAAATCTGTAAAACTTTCTTTGTAAATTAAAATAATATACTATACAACTTAGCAGAAACAAAAATACTGCCTCTGAAACTGAACAGAAAAAATAGAGATAGAATGACTTCCATTTTTATTGTTCTGTGCAAAGTTCACATGAAAGTCAAGTTTAGTGTGAGTGGATGCACGGTGGGAATTCTGAAGTTAAAGTCCATGCCTGACATTAACACCCTAATAATAACCCACTGTTTTCCTGTATGCATGTTCTGTTTTAACTTTTCTGCTTTAACTTTTGCTAAAGATGATAATAATAATAATAATAATAATAATAAGAAGAAGAAGAAGAAGAAGAGGAAGAAAACACTCCTATTGACTCATTTAAAAAAAAAAAAAAAAAAAAGGTCACATGGATAGTCAAAAAGTAAATCTACAGAATGTGCAGAAACATTGGGTTAGTCAAACAATATTCAATGTACCAAAAAAAAAATACAATTTGTTTTTGGGTAGTGTTTTGCATGTTCTCCCTGTGATGTGGCTTCATCTGGGTTCAGATTTCCTGCCACATCCCCAAAAAACAAAATACTGGTGGGTGGATTGGCTATCCTCAATTGCCCTTAGGGGTAACTGAATGTGTGTATGTTTATGTATGATGTCCTGTAATGGACTGGCAGCCCATCCAAGGTGATTTTGTTATCCCTGGGATATCTCCAGGAAAAAAAAAGCCCACACTAAAACATCACATTGCCTAGCTCCAGTGTTGCTAAAGTTTCTCATTCATCATTGTGTTGTCTTGTATTTCTGCTTGTCTGTGTGGCAGGATGAGGCTGTGGGCATCCCTAGTCAAGGCTGCACGGAAACAGGAGTTGTGGGATGTGTGCAGGGCAGCTTGCCGCTTCTGTCTACTTTATGACGACAGGAGATGGAAGATTGAGTGTAAGACATCTATTTACGTTAGTCTCATTATGTTTTCTACTGGAATCATTATGGGTCCACAGTAGTCTCTGTCACTGGTTCATTTGAATAGATTAACACTCTAGATTGATCTGTATGCAAAGCATTTAAAATATATAAGCTTGTGGACCAATATTTGACACTTCCATTACATTGCACCCTCTAGAGCTAATTGAGTAATGGCAGTCATTACATGGTTGTGCATGATTCATTGATTGTTACTGTGGAAAGGATAGGAAAATTAGCTTGAATTCTTGCTATGATGAATAACTGGTACCAATTAAAAGAATTAGATGTGTGTGTTCGTGTGTTCGTGTGTGTGTGTGTTCTTGTGACCCCAGGTACACAGATGTACAAGGAAGAGAGTGGAGAGCGAGAGTTGCTGCGTCTGCTGGCTGAGATCTACTTCATCAGTGCTGAGGTAGGACAGGCACTCGGAACCCGGGAATGTATCTTCATGCACTCAGTGATGTTCATGTTTTACACCATTAATGATGTATGCCTTTGAAATAAAAAAGCATGTAGAATTGCACTAATTGAAGAAAAAAACTTGCATTTTAATTCATTGCATTTTCAGGGCTTGCATTATTATTGGGTGTTGCAATTCAACATAGTTGTATATTTAAGCTGTGAATATTTCAATTGGAAACATTTCAGACCATTTCATTATTAAAAATTAATCAATATTCAACTTCCAAAGTACATTTCCAAAATATTCTGTTTGTTTAAACGTACCATCTATAATATTCAACAGGCAAAAATCAGTCCATTTCATTTCACTCCCACAAATTCGGTGCTTCAAAGTGTTGACGGGTAGAGAGAGGCCTACGCAATTTGATTTGTTTTGTTTTTCACAATTTGACCAAGCGGTAAGTACAAGCTATGATTATCAGGGCCAGTATATATGCAAAAAATATTGTGTCTTTGTTTGGTTCCTCAAGAAGGCCTTCCTCTACCTGTTGCTTTGGTCTTTATCAACAACCGCTTGCACCACCTGCTGGTGAGGCGTACTGGCAGCAGATGGAGATTTTGAATTGGGACAGAATTTGAACCACTGAATTTGTGGGAATTCATTTTTAAAACAAAATGAAATGGACCAACTTTTGCCTGTCAGATATTATACGAGGTATTTTGAAGGAAACTGAATATTTTGAAAATAATCTTTGGAAGGTGGATGTTGATTAATGAATTTTTAATAATGAAATTGTGTGAAATTTAAATATTCACAGCTTAAATATGCAACCCCCAAAAATGCAAGCTCTGAAAATATAATCCATTAAAATACAATAACTGTTAATGCAATGTTTTTTTTTTTGTTTGTTTTTTTTCCCCGAATTAGTGCAATTCAACGTGCCTTATTGTTTCAAAGATGTCATTGTTTTACTCCCATAATAATGCATACATTTGCATTCACCTTTCTGTTCAGAAATTTCTCAAGCTCAGGCAACATCAGTCACCTGAGCACACTAGCCTACTTTCAATCATCTAAGACTATCCTCTAATATTATTTGTATTTTGGTACATGTGCTGAAAACATTTTCAGCACATAATGAGATTATATAATGACAAGGGTTAGACCAACTAAGACCAAGTTAATCCTGTAGTTCCTGTCTGTAGTGTCTGCAAATATAAATCAGTAAAAGTAACACCGCCCAGGACCCCTGGGCTTGGCCCTACAACCACATCTCTTGAAACATTTGAAAGAATTGAGAAGAAAAAAAAAAGCAACAACCATAATTAAAAAAAAAAAAACGCCTGTCACTGCTTGCCTCTTTGGTAGCAATTTCTTTGTTCTCTGTCCAAATGCATCCTTAGATTTCTAAGAGGTTGGTATTTTCAAAAGGCAATCCTCTAATTTGATGAAGATGCCAGGTGTAGGAAACACAGGGATTTAATTCCCATCTCTCTCTAATCGACTTGCTTCACTTTGATGCTTTGTCACTCTGTATTTGAGCACAGCACACAGTCACTGCAGTTTCTCATGACCAGCCCAATGTAAAAACCAAAGTGGAGGTTACAGACACACTTTGAGTTGAACTTTAGTAATGTCTTTAGTAAGGTATTTTAGGGCTACAGTGGATTGTTTGGATATGAATGTTTTAAGAGCACACTGTTTTTAACTGATGGTTTAATATGATTTCCATTCATATCTGAACCTGCCATACCTGATCTCACTTTTCTTAGCACCATAAACGGTCTCATTGCTCCTTGGTTGTACAATATATGTCACTTGTTTTAAATACTTTGTTTTGTGTGTCTTAGGCAATTATTCACAAACTCCGCTCTGAGGGAGTAGAACTCAATGACTTGCCCATCCCACCTGTTAATAAAGGTGTACCCACACCTGAGAATGACCCTCAGTGGACTCTTTACAGGTACACACAAATAGAATTACATGAAAGGGTTGAACATCTTTCTCAAACAATATTAATAGAATGGTCTTCAAATATTTTTGTGACTGGATCACTAAGAAAAGGTCACATCAGTAAAATCTCTTGTAGCATATTATAAGTTTCATTGGGCATTTTTTATGTAATATAATTGATTATGCAACAGTTTGTTCAGGTCCAATAAATTGATTGGTCATGCGGTGTTCCAAGAGTGCTGATGTTTAGTATAACACCATTGACACATTTCACTGTTAGTATCACTATGATTGTGTTTTCTACAAAAATTCCAATTAATAGTAGCAATAATTCATTACATTGAACTCATGACTACACTACTGGCAGTCAGTCTATGCTCTTTGCTGGTGGCTTCTTTGGGAACTGTCCCCACTGAAGGAGCAAAAATAAACAAAATATTTGGCTGTTGTGCCTGAAATATCAGTTACTTCATATTCACTACTTATTAATAGAGCTGTTGTATAAAAGTAATATCATATGCGCAATCATGCTGTTTTTACTGAAAACTGCCGATATTTAGTATTACAGCACTCATGCTCATGCAGTATTGTTTAAATATAATATTCACAGGTTATGTATTAACTTTTGTTGTTAATGGTATATGTTAACTTTGGAAAATAACATCTGAACATGTTTGACTTGGACCCGGTTGTGAAAGATTGTGAAACGTCTTGAAAAATGTTGAAAAATGTAAAATAGTGGTAATTCCAAAGAACAAAATCGGTATATGGCAGCTAAAATATAGATTTTTAAAATACATGAACAAAGAAGTCTTGTTTACATGCTCATTGGTGTGAATACTATTATAATTGGATCGCAGTTGATATACTATCATGCATGGAATCCTGTCACTGGAAATCCAAATTTATGCTTGCAAAAGAAAAATTAAGGTGTTCTGAACTTTACAAGCACCTCTGTTCACAAAGCTATCTCATCATGTTAAGTGATCAGCTTATTTCACGCTGAAGTCAACATCTAAGAAGGGAAATAGGTGCGCCCTGTCAAACACCACAGCATGCGTTTAATGACATTTTCAATTTCAAGCCAAAGAGGATGGGAGTCGCAGAATGCCTCTGGCTCACGGTTTGGTATACAATAGCCTCTCAACATGACAAAGAAGGATGTATTCTTGCATATTTAGCAGCATCAAGTTCCTATTATGGTCTGCTTACATTACACAAAATTTTCACAACTCTTGGCAGGCATGAGCTATGAAAACCAATATCAATATTCCTTCCTTTCTCTTTCTCTTCCTCTCTCTCTGTCTTTGTTTTCTGTCTCATTCTTTTTTACTTCCTATCTCCACAGTGACTGGATTCAAGAGATGTCAGTCTACGCTACAGCTAATTTCCTGCGAGGAGCAGAACTCGGTGCAGAGCTGCAGGAGCCGTGGCTGGTGGTTAATGCAGCCGTGTACCTGTGGAACTATAATAAACACATTCTTGCCACAAAAGGGCAAGACAAGCTAGTACCCACATTCAGCCAATTGGTGGAGCTACTCAAACAGACAGGCCATGCAGGGTGAGGCTTCATAATGCTTTTAATAATTTTTTTCAGTCAGCTGATTGCATTGTGTTGATTGACTGTGTTGTCATAGGGAAGTGGTGCTGCTTGTTCTGCTGTGTGATGCTGTGGCACAGGGTATCATCCAACCTTGCTGTGGGACATCTGGACATACTAGTCAGGAGGAGAAGCAGCCTCAGGCTAAGGCTGACAAGACTAAGAAAAATGTAAAGAAAAGAATTGAGAAATCAGGCTCCACTAATGCCATTCCATTGGAAGCAGCTGCTGTGCAGGACCTCAAGAAGGCTCTGCAGGTGAGACACTGTTAGTGTTTCCACACTAAATACCATGGATTTTACCAGCAATTTGCCATTATTTAAATTTACAGCTTTCACACCTATGTACTGTACCAGGATAACACATGTTCATAATTGGATTGAAAGCCCTATTAGAAAGGATGTGATTTATACGAATCCCACATTCAATGGATTCAGTGGTGGAATTTATTGCTAGAGTCTAGATAATCTCCTCGTAAATGTACATAGCTAATACTGACTGCCGTTTACTTTATAAAGAATTTTGTTGGTATGAATAGCTAACAGTTTCCAGACACTGACTTCAGGCGTTCCTCCTGATGTAGTTGCAGTTGGTTTAAAATACACAATGAAGCGACAAGTGACACATACTTTTTCTTGCCACTGGACCTATAGTAGCTATTACATATACAAACCTGTATATCAATTGCAAATCTTTTAAAAATCCATCTACAAGTTTGCGTTTACTGTTTCTCTTTTTTTTTTGTTTCACATAACTTTGCCTATATGTCTGATAATTGCTACCATGTGTAATGATCTCAAGTCTTGGATTAGGCCAAATGGAAGTACTTTACACAATGTTGTCTTTCCTGTGCTGTAGATGTGCGACTATGCTCTGTGTCTGTCCAATGAGAATGAAGAGACAGTGCCAATCATGGTTCGAAAGCAGCTTCTCAGCACATGGGTATATACCAAACGCCTGTTGCAGCAGCAGATTGGACAGAACCTCGACATTGATGACAAGGCATGTGGAAGTGTCTATGAAATTATCCATGCATTAGTTCACTATACATTTATAATAACCACTAAACTAATGTAATGTGTTATTTGTAATAAATACTAGTAAAAGACATGAAGGCAGCTGTGCATAAATTATAATCTCATTATGGTCACTGAATGCATGTTTTATTCTCCTAGTGTAAAAATGAAGCGGTGTATGCCATGTCACGTGTACTGGTTGGAGTGGAGATGCTTCGGTGCAATCGTAACCGTGGACTGATGGAGTTCTCTGTGCCCAGCCTTACAATGGTAAGGTCTACTATGCAGTATCAAACAAAAGGATAGCATGACTTTTATGACTAGTACTGGTTTTGCCACCAAAAATCCTCCTTTTGTTTTTTTGTTTTTTACTATGATTTTCTCATTATCTCTTAATTTCTAATTTTTTCTTTTTCATTCTCTGACAGCTCGTGCAAATAGCATCTGATTGTAAATGGTCTGATCCTGTGGTGGAGCTTTATGTGTGGTCTCAGCTTGCTGACTTTTGCCCATCGGAGCTCTGATTATGACCTTGTTATGATTTGCACCCAGAATGCTCTTCAGCTGGATCAGACTGCCATCCATAAGGCAAAGATCTCACTGTGTAACCTGTGAGTACTTTTACCCAATACTGTTTTACCAGAAGATAGGAGGAAGAATATGCAGAACATGTTAATCTAAATCTCAGTTTTAACAACACTCAAAAACAGTTTGAAAAGGGTTCAATAAAAAGTCATTTTTTTAAGGAATCAGTACACTATTGTAATACAAATATTGTGGATTCTATATGCTTTATTTCTTCATTGTCCGTGTTTTAGTGCGTCGTTACAGAGAGAGCGTATTCACAACGTGACCTACCATTTAGTTCAAGTTCACCTGTGCATTTGCATCATTTTGTGCAGGCGTAAGTTGTAATATTACTTTTATGTTGTGTATATGTCTGGTTAATCTCAGTCTTGTGAATAGACTTGGCACAATATCATAATTTTTACACTGGTAACCCTAGTTCAAACCGGTAATTAGTATGTTTGTTCGCTAGATGGTGGTATGGGGTCATTTTCAGTTCACGATAATCTACAGAATAATGCAAGCAGTATGATTTCAAACTCTTATTTTATTTTTTAACAAAATAGGAAAATGAAACTGGAAATAAGTATAATCAGATTAAATTGTGTGTTGTTCACAAAACCTAACATTCCAAACAGCAAACATAGGCTTTGTACAGTAGGGCTCCTCTTTTAGTTTTCATGCATTTGTTCATTTTAATGACCGTGTCAGTTTTATCTTCTAGATAGATAACTTTGTGGAGTTCTGTTTAATATTTTAGACACGTTTTTGCTGCCCCTCTGACATTGCACAGTTGTTCCTTTCAGTTAAACGTGATGTCTTCTGTCAGTGTGTGTTATTCTGCTTGTGTAGTTTTCATGCTCCTCTCTTGATGTGGCAACTGGTCCTTTCTGTTTTAAACCACATGCGTGGTTTATCCATTTCCTATCAGCATTGGTGGTTCAGTGGTAGAATTCTCGCCTGCCACGCGGGAGGCCCGGGTTCGATTCCCGGCCAATGCAGATGCCTGGTTTTTCTCTTACTTTTAAACCTTGATCTGAATCCAAAACTATTCAGAACTATTCAAGTACATTTACAGTTATTTTTCCACTTTCATAGTAAACTCTCATTTATCTTATTTGTTGCAGTCCCACTTTTACGTAATATTCTTTAGATACCATAATTTCCGGACTATAAGCCACTACTTTTTTTTCACACGCTTTGAACACTGCGGATTAAACAATGATGCGGCTAATTTATGGATTTTTACAGGCTAACAAGTTTCATGCCGCCAAAACATTTAGCCTCATCACATCGGACCAATGAAATTACCCAACAGGTCACAGTGGACCAATGAAACTGTTCGAATTAAATCAAACGCGCTCACACTACATTCTTCAGATCAGTCGTTTTGTGCTTCATGCACACCCTCTCATCAGGGAAAACACACGAAGAAATGCATATTGGTGACGTCATGTTTCCGCCCCATCTTGTGATGTGTTGTCGAGTCACATGTGTTTTGGTATTGCCTGCAGCTGTTAGCAGTTTGGCTGGTGTGTATATATACCGGGATCCATGACACACAACGCGGGTAATTAGATATAGAGTTAGAATTAGATAACGAATATAGGAAGAGTCTTTGTTCATGCCATGTGTCTTAGTTCTTGTTCATGTTTCCTAGCCATAGCCATAGTCCATGTCTGAGTTCATGTCAAGGCTAGTTAGCTTATAGCATAGCTTATAGCTTAGCCTGTAGCCTAGTAGCTTGTAGCATAGCTTATAGCCTAGTAATGGATAGTATAGCTTAGAGTTGTATAGACTTCGTTTAGAATATGGATGTAGAAGTGGTTTATGGAGTATAGATATAGAGTCTTTGTTTCATGTTCATATTCATAGTCACATTTCATGTCATAGTTAACGTTTAGGTTAGTTGGTTTAGTTAGCTTAGTTCATTGAGTTGGTCATGTTTTTGTGTATCTTGCATCTCTTGAGTCTGCTCTCCTGTGTTTCAATAAAAGGTCTCGTCCTAACTGCATTTGCATCCGTCCCGCTTCGTTTACTTCACAAATCGTGACCGTTACAACGTGTACACCTGCGCCTTATAGACAAGTGCGGCCTATATATGTACAAAATTGTTTTTAAAATTAGCGGTGGCGGCTTATATTCAGGTGCGCTCAATAGTTGGAGAATTACGGTACTGCAAAGTGTTACTTCTGTTACCAACCGCATCTTCCTTCAGGTGCTTTTCTAATTTAGTGGTGTTAGCACCTTTTGTTAGCACTGCTCTGTAGCAGTGCTTGCTTGTGTCCTTTGGCTTTCTGTGTTCATTTATCTCAAATCCAACTATTTCCAAATAGCAGTCCTTAATAAACTGTACCACTGCAGAGTCACCAGAGAACTTCTGATGTGTGCATGACTCAGAGTTGAGCTAGAAGGCTGTTATAACAGGTTGCTGCTCACGCAGCACCAGAAGTAACCCTTTACAGTATCTAAAGAATATTATGTAAAAGTGGGACTGCAACAAATATCAGATAATTTAGAGTGATAGACACTTTTACTATGAAAGTGGAAAAATAACTGTAAACGTACTTGAATAATTCTGAATAGTTTTGGCTTCAGATCAAGGTTAAAATGTAAGAGGAAAAACAGAACATCTGCATTGGCCGGGAATCGAACCCGGGCCTCCCGCGTGGCAGGCGAGAATTCTACCACTGAACCACCAATGCTGATGAAAACCATCTAGGAGCTGAGATGCTTGGAATGGTCTGTGAGCAGAGGAACCCACATACTACAACCAAAAGACAATTTTTCGTCTTTACATTTTTGCCTCTTGTCATCCTTACTTTGTTCCTCTGTCTGCCAGCTTTACTTTCTTAATATCGTAAGTTCCAAAAGTTCTGCAGTTTGGGACAGAGTGCAAAAATATGACTCGGGTTACAGGCGAAATATTGCTTTTTTCACATGTCAGGAACATTGGGATATATTTTAAACAGTTTACTCCTACAGAGGTGAGCTCTGTGGACCACTTTAAATTGTATGAAACTAAGTCTAGCACAGGACGTGGTGGTACATATATTATCTAACGCTGTGCTCCAGTAATCATCCTTAAGCTCCAGGCCCAATTCCTCTTCCCAAGCACTAATGGTTTTGATATTGTAAAAATTGTCCTTTGACCAGATTGTTGCATATATCTGTGAGATAATGCCACCCTTATGAGGATTCTTTGTAGGTAAGGAGGGAAACCCAGCGAATAAGTTATGCCTAATTTGAAAGAAACGGAATAGGTGAGACTGAGGCAGACTGAATGACGAGGACAACTCAGAAACGTTTGCAAACACATTATTAATTAAACGATTCTTAAAGCATTTCAGATCCTTCTTTTCCCACAAAGAGAATGTGGAATCTGTAAAGAAGGGGGGGAAAGAAGTGGTTATTACATGTTGGTGCCATGGTTGAAGCCGAGATAGATTTAAAATGACTGTGAAACTGATAGAACATTTTTAGAGAGGTACATACTATTGGATTATTCGTGTGTTGTGAAAGGGCTATAGGAAGGGAGGAGAACACCATAGCAGGGAGGGAGGTTGAAATACAGGACTTTGCTTCTAAGTGACACCATGGAAGAGAGGGGGCCTGCACGCAGAGCACCAGTTTCTGAATATTAGCCGCCCAATAATAATACATGAAATTGGGCAATGAGAGGCCACCACTTAGTCGACTCTTTTGAAGTGAAAATTTGGAAACCTGTGTGTTTTCCTGCCCATATGAAAGAGGAGATAATTTGGTCTATATTCTTTGAGAAAGATTTTGTAAAAACAAAGGGATGGATTGAAAAAGGTAAAGGAATTTTGGGAGAATGTTAATTTTTACCATGTTTATTCTACCAAAAAAAAGAAAGGGGTAATGGTAGATCTGCCAGTCTTTGAAAGGCTGACTTCATGTATGAAATTAAAGGTGTAAAATTAATGCACCCTTAATTCTGCCATTAATGCAGAATAGGAACGATTGACCTTAACTTCAAGATATTTGAATTTTGAATCCTCCAAATGAAAAGGTATTTCAGTCTGTTTTATTTTTGGCTTACTTTTAAACCTTGACCTGTATACTGAACTATCCATCTAAAAAAATAGAATATCGTGGAAAAGGACACTTTTTCCGTAACCAAAACCGAACCCTAACCCTTTCATACATTCTAGATTCATTACCCATAAAGTGAAGTATTTCAAGCCTTTTTTTTTTTTTCTTTTTAATCTTGACGATTACGGCTTACAGCTCAGGGAAATCAAAAATCCAGTATCTCAAAATATTAGAATAACGAACTTATAATACAGAAATGTCAAACTTCTGAAAAGTATGTTAGTTTATGCACTCAATACTTGGTCAGGGCTCCTTTTGCATGAATTACTGCATCAATGCAGCGTGGCATGGAGGCAATCAGCCTGTGGCACTGCTGAGGTGTTATGGAAGCCCAGGTTGCTTTGATAGCGGCCTTCAGCTCATCTGAACTGTTGGGTCTGGTGTCTCTATAGATTCTCTGGTGTTTTTACTTGAGCTTTAGTGCATTTTGGACATAAAAGCCGTTGAAATGGGCAATTTTGTGGCATTTTTTCCGGGCCTAAAGGTTCTTTGCAACTAGCTTAGTTTTGAGAATTAAGACGAGACAACACACTTAACAACAACTGTTTACTGGGCCATCTTATTTACTGCTTCAGTGATGTTGAAATGGGAGCTGTTACCAACCGTGTCTTCCTTCAGGTGCTTAGCTAATTTAGTGGTGTTAGCACCTTTTGATATATTACGTAAAAGTAGGACTGCAACAAATATCAGATAAATTAGAGTGATAGACACATTTACTATGAAAGTGGAAAAATAACTGTAAATGTACTTGCATAGTTCTGAATAGTTTTGGATTCAGATCAAGGTTAAAATGTAAGAGGAAAACAGGGCATCTGCATTGGCCGGGAATCGAACCCGGGCCTCCCGCGTGGCAGGCGAGAATTCTACCACTGAACCACCAATGCTGACAAGAATTGCATTGGAGCTGAGAGGCTTGGAATGGTCTTTGAGCAGAGGAACCCACATGACAATTTTTTCTCTTTACATTTTTGCCTTCCTTGTCATCCTTACTAACAACAACAACAACAACTAACCCGGGCCTCCCACGTGGCAGCCGAGAATTCTACCACTGAACCACCAATGCTGACAGGAACTAGGCCAGCCATGCATGTGGTTTAAAACAGGAAGGACTTCAGTTGTTGCCACATAAGCAGAGGAACAGGGGAGGAGCTGAGAGGCTTGGAACGGTCTGTGAGTAGAGGAATACTACACATACTACAGCCACAAGACCATTTTTTTTGTCTTTACAATAATGCTTACCTTGTCATCCTTATTTAATTCATCTGTTTGCCAGCTTTACCTTCTTAATACCTTGATACAATACCTTGACCACTCTGTGGTCTCTGTAAACAACAATGCCAGTTGTCCAAATACACATTGTGTCTTGATGCCTCTGGGAGAAGCAGAGGAGAAAACACTGTGTTGTCACATTTAGGGCTGCACAATTAATAGAATATCGATCTTGATTACGATTTTTTTACTGCCCACAATCGCATGAACATGATCGACGGCTATATTGACATTTAAAGTTGTATTGTATTGTTGGGTTTGGTGTCTCTCACAGATTCTCTATGGGGGTTCAGGTCAGGCGAGTTGGCTGGCCAATCAAGCACAGTAATTCCATGGTCAGCAAACCAGTTACTAGTTGTTTTGGTACTGAGGTCAGGTGCCAAGTCCTGCTGGACAAGGCAATCAGCATCTCCATAAATCTTGTCAGCAGATGGAAGCATGAAGTGCTCTAAACTCTCCTGGTAGATGCTGTATTGACTCTCGACTTGAGAAAACATAGTGGACCAACACCAGCAGATGACCTGCCACCACAAATCATCACTGACTGTGGAAACTTCACACTGGACTTCAAGCAACTTGGATTCTGTTAGTCTCCACTCTTCCTTTAGACTCTGGGACCTTGATTTCCAAATGAAATGCAAAATTTACGTTAATCTGAACCAGCTGAGAGATTAAAAGCTTAGGAAACATTTGCAGGTATTTTGAGTCAATTATCTGATTAGAGCTCTTCTCAGGTTGACATATCTGTATTATAAATTCTTTATTCTAATATTTTGAGATACTGGATTTTTTTATTTCCATAAGCTGGAATCACATATTAAAACAAAAAAGGTGTGAAATATTTAACTTCATGTGTAGCCTAGCCAGTCTCCAGACCTTAATCCCATAGAAAATCTGTGGAGGGAGCTGAAGGTTCGAGTTGCCAAACGTCAGCCTCGAAACCTTAATGACTTGGAGAATATCTGCAAAGAGGAGTGGGACAAAATCCCTCCTGAGTTGTGTGCAAACCTGGTGGCCAACTACAAGAAACATCTGACCTCTGTGATTGCCAACAAGGGTTTTGCCACCAAGTACTAAGTCATATGTTGCAGAGGGGTCAAATACATATTTCCCTCATTAAAATGCAAATCAATTTATAACATTTTTAACATGTGTTTTTCAGGAATTTCTTGTTGTTATTCTGTCTCTCACTGTTCAAATAAATCTATCATTAAAATTATAAACTGATCATTTCTTTGTCAGTGGGCAAATGTACAAAATCAGCCGGGGATCAAGTACTTTTTTCCCCTCACTGTATATGAAAGGGAAAAAATTAACTTTTACACAACATTCAATATTTTAGATGCACCTGTAGTACAGAGATTCATTTATCATTTCTAGCCATGTTCTGGTGTTTTTCATTCATCTTTTATACCACCAAATATTACCATTTCCCCAAATGTAAGATACTTTCACATGTTGGATGTAGCTCTTTAATAATGGTGTAAACTTGAGTGTCATGAGGAAAAGGATTATAGAGGTGCATAACGGTATTAAGAAGGTAAAGCTGGCAGACAGAGGAATGAACTAAGGATGACAAGGGAAGCAAAAATGTAAAGAAAAAAAAAAGTATTTTGCAGGTTTAGTGTGTAAGTTCCTCTGCTCACAGAGCACCCCAAACCTCTCAGCTGTTCCTCTGCTGATATGGTGACAACTGACGTCCTTCCTCTTTTAAACCACAAGCATGGCTGATTTAGTTCTCATCAGCATTGGTGGTTCAGTGGTAGAATTCTCGCCTGCCACGCGGGAGGCCCGGGTTCGATTCCCGGCCAATGCAGATGTTCTGTTTTTTTCTCTTACTTTTAAACATTGATCTGTATCCAAAACTATTCAGAACTATTCAAGTACATTTACAGTTATATTTCCACTTTCATAGTAAAAGTGTCTATCTAAAAGTCCCACTTTTACATAATTTTTTTTAGATACTGCAAAGTTTACAAGTGCACTGACAACGAGTAGAAGAATAACACTCTAAATGTACTTGCATAGTTTTTGATGTTTGCAGTTATATTATCTGCTTATTCTACATGAGTTGGTTAGACCTTGCTTCATTTCAAATACCAGTTGAGCGATTTCGTGTAATTGTGTTTTGTGTGTATCTAGGTACAGCGAGAGAGCAGTGCAGGAGATGCTGAGCAGTGCTACATGTTTGAGAGGACTCAGCATGCTTCATAAGTCTTGTGGCCATCCTGCCAAATACACAGAGGTTCTTTCCATGCTCCAGACTAGCATCAGGTCAGTCTGTTAATACCATCTTGCTTATTAACTCTGAATATATCTAAGTTTGGGGATTTTAAAAAATAGCATTACACTGTAGCTGTATCTTTTTTTGATACATGCAAATGTATTTAAATGACCACAGACTTATTATTATTATTATTATTATTATTATTATTATTATTATTATTATAGAATTATCTGTCAAACAGGCAACCTTATACATAAAATAACATCATGATCCCATGATTGTGCACAAGAAATTAATTAAAATTATTGGCAGAATAACATGTTTAATCATCCTGTAGCTATGCTGAGCAGGCAGGTAGCTGGTCTCTCTGTAGGACTGCAGCAAGGCATTATTGGAACTCCTGCCTCCCTCTCTTGGACACTCCTGAACAGAGACAGCAGCTCCAAAAACCACTGGAGCTTATTGTGAAGGCTCTAACCCGCACTTGCCCTCAACCAGCCAGTGTAAGCACTTCAGCTCCATCATGTAAAAATGAAATGTATAAAACAAATTAAAGCTTAGATGATTTGATGGAAAATTATATCGGGTGGGTATCAGTATCGGCAAATACTTGAGGTTTATGAATTAGTGTTGGAAAAGTGGTATTATCCCAACACTAAAAAATATCCAAATGACACCATATAATGTGCTACAATAAATAGCCGGTTAAGTTGTAAAATGCTGAAACAGTATATACCAGAACTGAACATGGTCATGATTTTAGTCTATTTAATTAAGTAAGAAATAAAACAGAACAAGGCCTGCCGTTACAGGAAAATGATCAACAATGGGATTTTTTATTTTCTAGCAACAGCCTATCCTGAAGTATTTTATTTTTGTTATACCACAATAATTTGCCAGCAAATGTTTTTTACATTTATTAATAAATGACACCATTTATATGAAACATCTGAAACATCTGAGTTATGAAACATCTGAAACAACTGATGTTATAGCGGCTATAAACAATTGGGATTTGACTAATAGCTGGCACTTCTGTCATAGCTGTTAGAGAAAATTAAGCAACTTCACCCGTCCAATCAGATTGGAGAATTCAGCTTTGCTGTGGTAGATATTTATAATTATATAAATAAATTTATATTCTGATTGTAATTTAGTTTGTATTTACCATTTACTCGCAGTCTTGTTTTGATTTGTATGTGAAGGAATATAGACTTATGTAGAGTGAAAGAAAAGCCCATTTTCTGTTAATTATAGGGTAGGATAACATTGATATAAAGGTGAGCATATAGTCACTTTAACTCTTTTGGCAGGTGAGAAATAGAGTAGTGGATGCTCAGAAGAAAAGACAAACAGGACCTGCAACCTCAGCACTGGACTCGGACTCAAACAGTAAGCCCAGTAACAACTTATAACCATGACATAGAATAACTGGTGAAAAATATAGCTCAAACGTAAGCTTTTGTGTAACTACTAAAAGCTGTATGTGGCATCATAAAGTCTTAAACATCAAAGATGAAAAAAATATGCGTCTGCATTGGCCGGGAATCGAACCCGGGCCTCCCGCGTGGCAGGCGAGAATTCTACCACTGAACCACCAATGCTGAACTGAAAGCATGAAGTCAGGCATGTGATTTAATGCAGGAATTACTAGCGCTTGTTGCTACATCAACAGAGGAACGGGGGAGGAGCAGAGAGGCTTTGAGCATGTCATTGAGCACCACGTAACAGCCACAAGAAAACTTTTTTTGTTTTTGTTCCTATCATTTTGTCCTTACTGTATCCTCTTGTCTGCCACTCTTGCTGTCCTGGCCAATTATACTCTCACATGTATACTCACATACTGACAACTTAATGTACATTTTTTTTTATCGTTAACACATTTTCTTGATTATAACGTTATACTGCAGTGGGGCATACAATGGATAGAACAAGTCTACACACCCCTGTTATAATGGCAGGTTTTTGTGAATTTTTTCCTGCCCTCAATGTGAAATTACAATGTATAAAATGTGTGAAAAACAATCAAACATTTTAGGGAAAAAGTAAGAAAAAATTATATTGTGTTCAGAACGAACCAATCCCATTCAATCTCATGTTCAAAAATAATTATCTGTCATCAATGAAATTCTGATTAACCCCAAATAAAAAAAAAAACAGCTCTTTCTATTGGATTCAGTTGACATCTTGTTGGTTTCATCTGACTGCTGAAGTCATGGTCCGTAATAAGCTTACAAAGCCTGTATGGTATCTTACTTTTCAATATCGACCAGGAGAGGGGTATAAAATAATTTCCAAAACATTAGTTGTACTACGGAACACCGTGAATACCGTCAACAACAAGTGGCTATATACCACCGCAGTAGACACATCTTGCAATATTAATTTTAACGATGAGTTGATTACTTGATCGTTAATTTAAATGACGGTCCACCATGTATATTTGTGTAAATTGACAACCCTAATACTTTGCAATTTCACATTAAAGGTGGGAAAAGTTCCGACATGATGTATCTTAATTAATTAATAAAAAATGTTGGTTCACAAAAACATGCCATATTAACTGGGGTGTGTAGACTTTTTTTATCCACTGTAACCATAACCTTTGGTTTCACTATGCTTACTTAAATTCTGGCTCTTATATGTCTCTCTCGCCCCACACATAAATCATGCATACACAAACATACATATTCACTTCTGATCTGTCTCTTTCCATCTTCCCCTCTCTCACACTCGCACACCATCCCTGTAGGTACAGCCGAAGATGACCTGGCAGTGAGAGCAGCCATGTACAACGTGATGTTCCAAATACATGTAGACAGTGGTAATTTGAGGAGTGGTCTGCAGGTCCTGGATCAGGCCATCAGAGAGATGCCTCGCAGCCCTCACAGACTGTGAGTTTATTTGGCTAGGGCAAATGCATGTCACAGCAACATGCTCTAAATGTGTTCAATGCCCAATGTATTAGCAGGGGTACAATTAATTATACAGCCCAACATTACATTGTATTTACATTGTACTATCAAAGATTGCTTATAAATCAAGTGACATGGAGGGATTACATTTGGTTTGGAAATGTATTTATATTACACACACACACACACACACACACATATCTATCTATATATATATATATATATATATATATATATATATATATATATATATATATATATATATATATATATATATATATACATATACTTCTCACACCTCAAATACAAAGGAGTGTTTTTGTCTGCATTCATTATTTTTGCTGTGTGTGTTTGTGTGTGTGCAGTACCCTCTATAAGCAGCGGGTGCTGGCGAAAGCTCAGCTAGGGGAGAGCATTGAGCTGGACATGCACAAGTTTACAGAGTGTGGAGAGGTTGCCGACGCTATGATGTGGCATCGTGTGGCTCTGTCTACCAGAGACACACAGCAAAAAATGCACTGTTATGAGAACGCAATCAATAAATTACAGGTAAGAAATTATGAAATTGTTGTTATATAGTATGTTATATAGTTATATAGTATAGAGAAGAGTTGTGTTTGATTTTCAGCCACTTCAATTATTAAATCATTAGCTTATTATCTGAGCTGATTCTGAGCAGTATTACCACTAAAACGTGAGCTGAAAAGAACAGAGGGTCACCGATACTTTAACTGAGAACAGGAGTTTGAAGAAATTGCTCGTACATTAGGACGTACGCCTTTATGTGGCGCCACCTGCTGGAAATGTAATTGTACCTGGCATATTTAACTAACGTTTGTACAAGGGTTGTGGGCCATGTTAACAGAGCATTAAGCTAGTAATATTGTGCAAATCATTTGTTATCGATAGTAATTTGTGTTGTGCTGTCTATCTTCAGAGTGCTGATAGTAAGTGGCATAAGGTGGATTTACTACTGGAATTTGCAGAGTGGCTGTACTGTAATAATTTCCGTTTGACCGATGCACAGCTGCAAACCCAGTCGGTCATAGACATTCTGCTCTCCTCTGATTTGGACACCAGTCAGAGTGACAGCAACCGGGGTAATCCAACTAATAACACATGCAGACAGTATACATATTGTGAATGTACTTTTGTATGTATTTGATGTTTTTATCACAAAATTTATGTAGCTTACTGAAACAGGTTCAAAGTCTACATATTTGGCATGTTTGTCTAATCCTCATTACAGAGCATATTTTGCTGATAATCATTTTTTTGTGTTTGTATCTACACTGCGGCTTTGTTTCTGTTAGAGACCCCTGGTCAGGTAGGTGCAGTTGTCCCAGTCCGCACTCCGTCTCAGCGGAGTGTAAAGGCTCCGATCTCTGCACCGACTCAAACCGAGCCGAATGATGTGCGCACTCTAGATATCCTGGTGCAAGCACACACACTAATGGCTCTCATGGAGTCCAGATTATCTACCAAGCACCAGCAGTACCTGTTTCAAGCTTATCAGTATGTTTTGAAGATCTGGCAGGTTTGTGATTCAGCTTGTACCTTCAGGCCAAAAATATGGAAGCAATTAATTTTACAGTTAAAATTAATTAAATGACATTTATTCTGCAAACAGGATGACTAACATCTGGTTTAAGATTTTTTTTAAAGGTAGTATTCCTTCCAAGCATGGATAAATTTGGATCCAGACTAACGAAACCACTTTTTAGTTACTTGCAAACTTCATTACATATTTGAAGATGTTACCACTATATCGTAGTGAAGTGTATATATTCCCTATTTGGATGAAGTTAAAGTTTCAAGCTATTTCTCTAACGCAGGTGTCCATGAAAACGGCTCAGGAAGTCATCAAAGATGTGCTGAAGACTTCTGATGTTCTGTCTCAACCTGTGCTAGCAGACACCCCCAAAAAAGACAAGGAGAAAGAAAAAGATAAAAGCTTAAAGTCTAAAGAGGTTTGGCATGCACCCAGTATATCCAAAAGTATGTGGACACCTGACCATCACACCGACTCACTAATGCTCTTGTAGCTGCGCTTGTAGCACGTTCCAAGATCTACTGGAAAGCCTTCCCCTAATAGTGGAGGTTATTATAACAGCAAAGGGCAGACTAAATCTGGAACTGGATGTTCAAAAAGCACATATGGGTGTGATGGTCAGGTTTCCACCTGTAGTACCTATAGTGTACCTTCAGAATCTATACGTGACCTGTTTTAAACATGCCAAACTGCATACAAGATGACAAACATTTGTAGACTTTAATAGTTTATAGATCACATTTCCATTCATTAAAATAATATTGGAAAACCTCTAACCTTTCCCTTTACTGTGTAGCCCTCAACTGTTCAAAAGAAGCCCAAGGTCCCAGGTTTGGACACTTCTTTTCACCTAAGCCCAGAGAAATGGGCTCAGTTTGAATGCCCTGAAGCGATTCGGCAGGCCTTCCAACAAGACCGCAGCCCTTGCTCCATTAACAGCCACAGTATCAGCGTGCAGGTCAGTGACTCTCTCCATGAGGGATCACTCACACCCTGCACCATTTCAATCATTGGACAGTCCCAGTCTTTTATTTTTGAGACCAGTCTCTCACCTTGAGACCTAGCAGTCGAAAAGTCTTTTATCGATCTCCTGCTGTGAGTTTCAGTTAGCTCGTTTGTGGATGAAGCAGTAATATCGACCTTTATGCCCACTGACTGTGAAATTGAAAGCTGTTTTACTCGACTTAGATTTAAAGACAAGAAGCCAGGCCATCAATCTGCTGAAATGAATTTAATGAAGTTCAATTATTCACAGGAAAAAGGCATTTCTGTTCAAGTGTGTGAACCAGCATTGAATTTGAAGTGTTATAAAACAATATGTAAATTTAAAATGAACAGAACATGGATTGCTTTTGTGCACTCAGGTTTATGTCTGCGTGTTCTCAGTTTCTTCCTGGTGAATATTGGGGAGTAGCAGGGAAGCCAATGTATTGTTTCCAAAGACTTGAGTGTAGTTTCCGATATGTATTATATATTATACAGTAACAATTAAAATATGTCTAAGGTTACACAAGCTTTTAAACAAATTGGGATGCTGCAATGTTTTTTAACAGCATTAATAAGCAGTGTACATATCTTTTGCCCAGAAATTTATAGCTTTATTACATTGTTCTCTTTATTTATTATACCTCTTAAGGATGAGTTATGTTTTATTCTCTGAGTGTGTGTTTGTGTGCTTTTAGAGGCAGACTCTCTTCTATCTAGATGTCCTGGTGAAAGAGCTGGAATCCATCTCTCTGACACTGTTGACTCTACCTCCTTTGCACCTGGCTGAGGTCATTGCCCATGATGTTTTGCTTAGCAAGAGCCATTCTGACCTTTACCGCCTTAGGTATGGAGCACTGGCGCACTGAAAGCTCTGCACGGCTGAACATCCTACTTAGACTTCACTCTGCATTCTTCCATGTCTTGCTGCTTTTATGCGTTTCTCTGGTGTATTATCACTGTGTAACTATTGGACAGACTTTTCTCTTTTTGTTTTCAGGATAGTGAAGACCTGTTGTGAACTCGGGCTTGACTCTTCATCACCCTACAAAGAAGCACTACTGAGCTTTGCTCATATTCATGAGGATGAGCAGATGTTGTAAGAGTACATGTACACCGAGTTGCCAATTTACTGGGTACCTTTTAAGTTCAAATTGTGTCAAGTGTCATCAAGTAGAGCCAAATCTTCACAGAACAAACACTATTTTAGCCAGATATCACATAAATAATACTGGTGTATGATTAAATGTTTGGAATTGGTGTTGTAGATAAAAAATCTCTCTCTCTCTTTTTCTCTCTCTCTCTCTCTCTCTCTCTATATATATATATATATATATATATATATATATATATATATATATATATATATATATATATATATATATGCTGTGCCAACATATTAATTTCTTTCATTAGAAAACTAACATTTTATTTACAAAAATATATATTTTTTTAAACGAATGACTTGTAGTGAAATATTACGAAAAGCAGGCAATAAGTGTCCAGTGTAGTTGGGAACACCTTTAACACTGTTTAAAAAGCATCTCAAGGGGATTCCTCAAGAAAATGCCAAGAATACAATTCTGGAAATTCTAGGCAAAAAGGGGGTTTGCTTTGAAGATGCTAAAATACTAAATTATTTTGGGTTTCTTATCACAATATAATTCCCATAGTTCCATTTGTGTTACTCCAGAATTTTGATGACTTTATAATTATTCTGAAATGTGGGGAAAAAAAAAGAATGAGTGTGTCTAAACTTTTGACTGGTAGTTTATATAGTTATAAATTTCGATAGGTCTTCATGGGGACAGTATTCAATGTTACCCTTTTATGTACAGATTATACCTAACTTTAATGTAACTGGAAACATGTTGATGAATGGATTTGGGCCAGAGAAAGACAGGGCACCAATTGATGATCTCAACTGTCAGATCTGTAGATACACACAATTTGTCAGCCTCCTTTCTAACCTGCCCAGTGAAATAGGACCAGCATATAAGACCAGATAATATATGGGTGGTGCGCAATTCTCAGAACTGTCAGTAATACAGTAGTGTTTGTAGTTAGTGAGTGTTAATGAGTACTTACTGGCTAGCCTTAATCCACCTAACTATATGTTTGGTACACTACGTAGGTGTACAATTAGAGAGTCCTGTTCTTTCAACAATGTCTTTGGATGGATCATGAACTGAACTCCAGAAACATGTAAGCCAGGCAGCATGGCTCAGCACGATAGTGTAAAAAACTTTAAACATACTCTGGCCATTTTAAAATGACTTTTGAACAAAAGACAGGTTTTATTTCCTCTTAGTGTAATTGTAATCACAGCTCTAAATCAGTGCTCCAGATCTTATGTAATCATCGATCATAATCAGCGAGCATAATTAGTGGTTCAAGCTAGTTCTATATTTACTTTTAGGTATTGTCTTCATTAGCAGGCTGTTAAAGGAAAGTAAAAATGATTGGCAAATGTATGCAGAAATTAATTAATTACAGCTTACATTCTGGAAAAATTTGGAAAAACAAAAAGCAACTACGCTTTCACCTCAACTTCGTAACAAGCTGGGATATGCATAGAAAAGAATTTCACTGTCTTTCTTTCTTTCCTTCTTTCTGTGCTTTCTTTCACTATTCTTTTTAATTTGAATATTTGTTGGCCACTTGGTGAAAGAAACACCATTCTGATTTGTGACTTGTCTATTATTTTCTAATATCAAGGCTGTATGTTGAGCATTATCCCATACTTAATTTATTTAATGATTGTGTGGATAGCCTTGGGTAATATGTCATAATTTTCCTGGATATTAACTGTCCATATTTTATGCCTTTTAAGATGTCGAAAGACTGTTGCTCTTGAAAGGGAAAGAGCAGGACCTCATACAAAGGCTCAAGTCATCAAGACACAGGAGGTTAGTTTGTTAAGGGCATTAGAGCTTAAAAATAACAAACCGCTTCCTTTGTTGTCGCCTTCTTTCTGTGATATTTATATGGAAGCTAATAATTAGCATGTCTTGACCCCTTAGACAACACCTCCTCGCAGTGTCTGGGGTGTAGCTGAAGGCAATGTGTGCAGGAAGAGTCTGAGTGGATGCCCTGTACAGGAGCTGTGGTTGGACAAGGCTGCTGTGTGCATCAGTATGGGCCTGAACCAGCCTGCTAGAATTCTTTTATCTGAGGCTCACCTGGTGGCCAAGGTGAGAAAGGACACTCACAAGTGTCATGAGTTACAATTACGCCAATAGTTCAAGTTAAGCAGCAGCCAACTGGTTGCACGTTTCCTCTATATTAGTAAATTATAATGCATGACATCCTCTGTGTATCCCAGGAACTTGGAGACCAAACCACACTGGCTAAGAGTTTTTACCTGTTGGCAGTTTTGGCCGGTCAGGAGCAGCAGCATGGCCAAGCCCTTGCTTTATTGGAGCAGGCTCAGGAAATTGGCGGGGATGAGGACTTCTGGTACAACCTCATTCAGAGCCTCTTGAACACTACAGCACAGCTTGATGGAGATGACATTTACACACAGGTTTACTTCTTTCATTTCTGCATATATAACAGTGCTATGATGATAGGTCATCCTAAATGAACAAATTACACATCCTGCTTTAATTTTAAACCTGGTCAGCATTTTTGCTCGTCCAGAAAATAGGTGATATTTAGTACTATGTAAATATTATGTAAGTATTTACTTGAGCACATGGTGGCTAAGTGGTTAGCATGTTCGCCTCGCCGTCAGTGTTCGAAGTGCATGAATGGGTGTGTGAATGTGTATGTGATTGCACCCTGCGATTGATTGGCACTCTGTCTAGGGTGTACCCCACCTTGTTCCCCTTGCCTCCTGGTATAGGCTCCAGGTTCTCCGTGACCCTGAAGGATAAGCAGTATAGAAAATGGATGGATATTTTTATTTATTTACTGGTCTGTATTTGGCTTCCTGTCCCATCTTTAGTTTTTTAAAAAAATCCAGGTAAACCTGGAGCACCCTCTGCTGGGTGAAAAAAATCACACCACATAATCTGCGGATGTACACTTGTAATTTAATCACTAGTTAGGAATGATTATATTCATTTGACTTAAATGTATATTGAAAAAAAAATTGTATTGTTAACACATATAATTATATATATATACACCTTTTAAATCAAACAATTATGTAAACTGGAACAATAAACAAGAGAAGAATTGCACAACATAAACAAGTTTAATTAAATAAAATTTTATTGATGTAGTTCTATTTAATTGTGCTTCCTGGGATAGGCTCCAGGTTCCTCACGACCCTGAAGCAGGAATAAGCGGTTGAAGATGAATGGATTGATGTAGTTCTTTTAACAATGAACACTGTTACAAGGCAGGTTTACAGATATCCAGATATAGATTTTGATTTATCCTAGTGCTTCCCACACACCACTCCAGCAGCAGTGCAAACTGGCTGAATTTCTTAATATTCTGTACAGGGTCCATTAAAATCATTTCCTGGCCAGATCCTTGTTTACAAGTGGATCAAAGTGTCGAAGTGTCCCACTACTGCAGAGTAGTTGAAAATGTTGTCTAATTTACAGTCGATGAATATTTACTGGTGTATTGGGGCATGGTGAAAAGGGCAAAATCGCAGTTGTTGCTTTGAAATCTAATGGTTGTTTACCACATCACATTCATGTTTTGTAAGTACTTTTTGTTCTGTTTCTGTACAGGTATGTCAGATCGCAGACACAGCCATCGGACTCTTTAAGTCTGCTCTGGAGCAAAGGCCGAATCGAGCCCCAGTCCTCCACTTCTATATCGCATCACTGCAGGCCACGTAAGGGTTGAAATATGTGTCTGTGTATCTGTTTGTATTGTCATTTTTTGCTTTGTTTTGTTTTGTTTTTAAATTGCAGCTTTTATTACTTAAAGTGTCATGTATTTTTGTGCAACTGCAAAACTCGCATTACACTGAGCATGTTTTCTCACAGAGGTGCAGTTTTGTGTCGCCAGTCTCTGAGAGTCACTTGTCCTGGTCACAGTGTTGGTGCTGAGACAGTGAAGAAGCTGAATGCAGTTTATGACACTCTGAAAGACAGTGCTGCAGCATTGCGCCAGCATGGCTACAAGACCCATGCTGCAGAGACAACCCTAGAGCAGGCAAACACTCTGAGGTTTGATCCATTCATTGGTCATATAAAGCTCTTTGAATTAAGCACTATATGCTCTAGATCAGGGATCATCAAATGGGGTGGGGTTTTTTCTGGCCTTAACCTATCCTGAAAAACATTTTACTTGTTACATTAAAATGATGTAGAATCTGAATTGCTTCATTTTTTCCCCAGATGTACTTTATAAATAATCCAGAAAACATGATATGGCTTGACTAAACGGCTTTCTCTTTTTTCAATTTCATGAAGAATGCAAGCCATGCTCACTTCCATAAAAGAAGAGAATCAGCAGTACTTGCTTGATGCCCTCTCACTTACACAGCAGGCTGTATCCCTTCAGGAGGAAGTACTTTCCAATTGTCTCAGGCTTCTCCCAACTCAAGAGGTACCCATTTTATAGTTTATGCATACAGAAGGGCATACAACATATCGATTTCCAGCAATATGAACTGATTAAGCAAAGTGCATTTTATAGATAAACTATACTTTCATTTAAATACGGTGTAGCATGGATATCCAACCATCCATCCATCCATTTTCCGTACCGCTTATCCTCATGGGGTGTGTGTGTATGTGTGTGTATATATATATATATATATATAATGGGACACCCATCAATTGCAGGGCCTTGCTTATATTGCGATTTGATTGAGCTATTTCTTTCATAAATAAATGGAGGTATTTAATAACAAATGCATGATCGCCGCATGGGTCAGTAAAAGCAGGAGGTTGTGACAGTCAGTGTCATGTAGAGACTCTCCAAATAATAACCATTCCTGCTGATCACTTTGGCCCTAATTTTTTATTTTAAACAGAGACTATACCTCCTGACCAGCAGGTTTCTGTTGTTGCAGGAATAATTATGATGTCCTGAGAGTCTGTGTGATGAGAGTTTATGAGCTGTGTTTATGTGGCTTAGTGTGAGCCAACCTCTACCCTCAAGTAAACAATCCTATAATTCTTTTTGTTTCATTATTCCAACCAGATGATTTTGCAGTCCTCTACAGTCGGTGCTCATGCTAAATCGAAAAAAAAAAACCCCACTTAAATTGTCTTGGGAAATCAAGACCGCTAAAGCAATTAGATTCCTTGGCTGTTCATATTATTTAATTTCATTTGGAAAAGAGAAATCCATCTCAGTTCAATTCAGTTTTATTTGTATAGTGCTTTTTACAATTGACATTGTCACAAAGCAGCTTTAGAGAAATATATGTTTCCAATCTAAATTTTAAATTGATAAATTTCTCCCTAATGAGCAAGCCATAGGTGACAGTGGCAAGGAAAAACTCCCTGAGATGATACGAGGAAGAAACCTTAAGAGGAACCAGACTCAAAAGGGAACCCATCCTCATCTGAGTAACAATGGATAGTGTAATTATAAATAAATTCCTTCTATAACTGTGTGGTACATGATAAAACAAAAGTGCAGCTGTGTAATCAGGAGATTCACCACAGTCTCAACATAAAGTCTATTCTGCTGAACTCATGCACTGCCCACTAATGGGGATCCGGGCGTAAAAAGACACCGCACCAAAACTGCCTGCCTCAGTTGCAGTCTAATGCCATGTCCATGGTTTCCAAGTGTCCCTAGGCTATCTATATGGGGCCATTTTCAGCAACAGTGATTGGCCTCCAAGCTCATGAACTCCAGAAGCAGGGCACCAGGATGCTCCAGTCCTGCCCAGAGAACAGAATGGTTCAGGCCCACTGCTATCCCAAGAGCAAGATGTGTAGTGTCCTCCAAAGACTTCGCAGTTTACCTTGGGATGCCCTAAAAACAGGAAAAATATTGAGAAGGATTAGGACGTCTGTTGTTCATTGAAAATCAGGGAGAGATAACCATGTGCAGTTGTTATCATTTTATCAGAGATGACTGGAGTACAACATTATGAGATGCGTTATGTGAATGCTAGGTTAAAGAAATGTGTCTTTAATCTAGATTTAAACTGAGAGAGTGTGTCTGAACCATGAACATTATCAGGAAGGCTATTCCAGAGTTTAGGAGCTAAATGTGAAAAACTTTACCTCCTTTGGTAGACTTTGGTATCCTCAGTATTATCAAAAGTCCAGAGTTTTGTGACCTTAAAGAGCGTGAAGGATTATAACGTAATAGAAGATTGGTTAAATATAGATGAGCTTGGTCGTTTATGGCTTTATAGATGCAGTATTTTGTAATAGATAGTGAACTTAACAGGTTACCAGTGTAGAGATGATAAAATTGTGGTAATGTGTTAATACTTTCATGATCTGGTAAGAGCTCTAGCAGCTGCATTTTGGACTAACTGTAGCTTTTTTTTTACTGAGGATGCAGGACAACCACCTAGCAGTGCATTGCAATAATCTGGTCCTGTGTTCATGAATGCATGAACTAGTTTTCTGCATCAAAAACAGATAAGATGTTACTTAGCTTGGCAATATTTCTAAGGTGGAAGAAGGCTATTTTTGTTACCTGGGAAATATGATTTTCAAATGACAGGTTTCTGTCGAATATAACATCCAGGTCTTTAACTGTAATGGGTGAAGTAACCGTACATCCTTCTAAATGCAGATTGTGGAGTTTTTTTTCTAAGAGTTTTTGTGTATAGATTTTTGGTCCAGTTAGAAATATCTCTTATTTATCAAAATTTAGTAATTACCGATCATCCAGTGTTTAATATCTTTAACACATTCTGTTAACATGGAACATTTGGAAATTTCATCTGGTCTTGTAGAAATATATAACTGAGTATCATCAGCATTAATTAATCCCATGTTTTCTAACAATATTTACAAGGGGCAGCAGGTATTAAAAAAACAGCAAGGGGCCTAAAACCAATCCATGCGGCACACCATGCTTTACTGCCGTTATGTTAAAAAGTTAATCATTTAAATAAACATATTGGTAGCGATCATACAGCTAGGGGATCTGCATTATAACTCTAAGCACTGTAGAAACTAGTGCTATTCAAAAGACAGATAGGTAGTGATGAGTTATTGGAAGGATCAGAAAATACAGGGGTTTCACTTTGGTCATGCACTACATATCTGACAGTGACGTTAAAGTATCAATAACATTACTCCCTTGCAGCAGATGGTGCTGGTTCCCCAGCAAACACAGCATGCATGGTCCAGTTGAAATATTTCCTGACACTGTTAGATAAATATCACTAATATTGCTAAGATGTCAGAGAGCTCCACACATGACCTTTACTGTATCTCTGATCAAAATATGCCTTGGGTCACTGTGTTTGCCTTCTGCTTCTGAACTTTGTGTAGAGTGAATGGTTAGGGAATGACTGTTAAACAATTTTCAGTGGGCCACAGAGAGAGAGGCTGTTCTCCGATTTTCCTTTGATACTAAATTTTAGATTCTCAAACGATTACATTAATTTTTTTCATTGACCCATTTTCTCTCATCTCAATCTGTTGAATCATTTATTACTTCCAGTATTGCTGTAGCCCTCAGGTCCTTCAGGGATTTCATCATATTTATCCATATCTTAGATAGAGGAAGGACACTTCTTGACCTTCTGTATTTCTTTTTCTTTTTATTTTAAAGGATGGCATACAGTAAGTATGTTATTTACATAGTGTGTCTGTGTGCGTGTGTGTCCAGGGTGGATGGTGTAGGCTGCCTGCCATGCGTGTGTCTGTGCATTTTAGGTTAGCTCTGGCTGACCTTGGTTTGTTGATGCTAGAGATGCAGTGTGAGGAGGAGAAGGTCCAAGCAACAATCCGGAGCAGGATGAGTTCCACTGAGCAAGCTGTGGATGACTATATGAGGAGCAGCCCAGACCTTAATGATCTACAGAGGGTGAGAGAACACATCTCCGACTCAAAGTGCCACCACATTACTCCTACATTTAGAAGAATTTTAATCAATAATTACATTAAAATTTAACAAGCAAGGATTACATAATAGGGCATTTATAGTTTACTGTTATTAAAACATATATAATATTTAATGTTACATAACATATTTTATCACAGCTATGAACAGTTGTTCCCTTACTTTCTGGTGATTTTGAGCATTGCACTGCTGCCACACGATTGGCTGACTAAAATAATTGCGTTAATGTGTACGTATACAGGCGTTCCTAATAAAGTGTTCAGGGAGTGTATATGAGCCTAACTATGCATGACACCAAGGTAATGTTTGGTGATCATGTACAGTGCCATGTTTGGTGAAAACCAAACACAACCACGTCATCACAAAGTCCTCAGACCAGCTTTCAAGCATGGTGGTGTAGGGGTGATGATTCAGACTTTTTTGACACCATAGGACCTGGCAGACTTGCAGTCATTGATTGAATGATGAACTCCACTTTATACCAGAATATTCTTGAGAAAAATGAGACCGTCTGCCCAGCAGCTGAAGCTAGGCCGAAATTTGGTCATGCAACAGGACAATGATAAAAAGTTTCTGAATGTTGGGTTTATTTATTTATTTATCATATTGAAATCTGTTATGTTTTAACCTGAGGTTGTTTTTTGTACAGTGGTGTGAAAAAGTGTTTGCCCCCTTCCTCATTTCCTGTTCCTTTGCATGTTTGTCACACTTAAGTGTTTCGGAACATCAAACCAATTTAAACAATAGTCAAGGACAACACAAGTAAACACAAAATGCAATTTGTAAATGAAGGTGTTTATTATTAAAGGTGAAAAAAATTCCAAACCATCATGGCCCTGTGTGAAAAAGTGATTGCCCCCTAAACCTAATAACTGGTTGGGCCACCCTTAGCAGCAATAATTGCAACCAAGCGTTTTGCGATAACGCGAATGAGGCTTTTACAGCGTCCTGGAGGAATTTTGGCCCAGTCATCTTTGCAGAATTGTCCTAATTCAGTTACATTAGAGGGTTTTTCGAGCATGAACGGCCTTTTTAAGGTCATACCACAACATCTCAATAGGATTCAGGTCAGGACTTTGGCAAGGCCACCCCAAAGTCTTCATTTGGTTTTTCTTCAGCCATTCGGTGGTGGACTTGCTGGTGTGTTTAGGATCATTGTCGTGCTGCAGAACCCAAATTCGTTTCAGCTTGAGTCACGAACAGATGGTCGGACATTCTCCTTCAGGATCTCTTGGTAGACAGCAGAATTCATAGTTCCTTTTATCACGGCAAGTCTTCCAGGTCCTGAAGCAGCAAAACAGCCCCAGACCATCACACTACCACCACCATATTTTACTGTTGGTATAATGTTCTTTTTATGAAATGCAGTGTTCCTTCTACGCCAGATATACTTGGACACACACCTTCCAAAGCGTTCCACTTTTGTCTCATCGGTCCACAGAATGTTGTCCCAAAAGTCTTGGGGATCATCAAGATGTGTTGTGGAGAAATTGAGACAAGCTTTGATGTTCTTTTTGCTCAGCAGTGGTTTTCTCCTTGGAACTCTGCCATGCAGGCCATTTTTGCCCAGTCTTTTCCTGATGGTGGAGGCAGAACGCTGACCTTAACTGAGGCAAGTGAGGCCTGCAGATCTTTGGACGTTGTTGTGGGGTCTTTTGTGACCTCTTGGATGAGTCATCGCGGGCGCTCTTGGGGTAATTTTGTGCGGCGGCCGGCCACCCTGGGAAGGTTCACCACTGTTCCATGTCTTCGCCATTTTGTGGATAATGGCTCTCACTGTGGTTCGCTGGATTCCCAAAGCTTTGGAAATGGCTTTATAACCCTTTCCAGACTGATAGATCTCAATTACTTTCTTTCTCAATTGTTCCTGAATTTCTTTGGGTCTCGGCATGATGTGTAGCTTTTAAGGATCTTCTGGTGGACCTTACTGTGTCAAGCAGCTCCTATTTAAGTGATGCCTTGATTGTGAACAGGTGTGGCAATAATCAGGCCTGGGTGTGGCTAGAGAAATTGAACTCAGGTGTGGACAACCACAGTTATAGTATGTTTTAACAAGGGGGGCAATCACTTTTTCACACAGGGCCATGATGGTTTGGATTTTTTTTCACCTTTAATAATAAACACCTTCATTTACTAATTGCATTTTGTGTTTACTTGTGTTGTCCTTGACTATTGTTTAAATTGGTTTGATGTTCCGAAACACTTAAGTGTGACAAACATGCAAAGGAACAGGAAATGAGGAAGGGGGCAAACACTTTTTCACACCACTGTATATAGAAGTTGGTGAGGACCACACAATTATTATTTAGGCCCCGATAAATAAAAACATAGAATGGAAGGAGAGTGTACTTTCTTTTTCCTGTGACTGTATATTGTCCATAAACATCACAGTAAAATGTTTCACTGTTTTCACCTAATTAAATAATGGTTGTATATGCCAAACAAAAACTGTTCTTTTTCAAGTTTTTCACATGCTTTAACCTACCAGTGTCCGCTAAGTTTGAATAAAATTGTCTTCACATTCTATAATAAACTTCAGGTGTTCAGAAATAAGCAGATATAAGACAGTACAGCAGAAGATTCAGTTTGCAGTGCCTCAGATCTGGGATTTATTGATTAATCTCTGTTCCTTCCGCAGGAATGGCTAACCATGAGTCAGTCTGTTGGTCAGCTGACCTTTACCCAGCTGACTGTGGTCCAGTCTCTCATGAAGGACTGTGTTGAAACCAGAATGCAGACGCTTGGCATGCTGGGAAAGTGCTTGAGGCTGTTATCACTGCAAAGAGATCCACTATACCCGACCTCTATGCGGAACAAACCAATCAAGGTATACCCTCCAAATGGGAACTGCAATATATACCAGAGGATATGAGGCAGGGGTGTCAGACTCCAGTTTTTAGGGCTATTTCACTGCAGTTTTTAGCATTCCACCTGATTTAACAAGTCTAAATCTGTTTATTTAACCCTTCCTCACAGTACACTGGCATTCAACTTATCAAACATTTTCAATCAGTATAAACAAACAAATTTATTTATCGCCACAAGTATGTTATATGATTTGTCAGGACTGTGTTAGGTTTCTGTGTGTAGAGTATCATGACACTGTTTAGCTGCTAGTGAGCACGGCAATGGGAAAGGGGAGTGTGCGAAATGTATCGTCTATGATATCTTAATTGTTTTAACGATGTGCGAGATGACATTATCGAGTTTGTCACTCAATTTGCAAAAAATGCCATAAGTGTCTATGCATTCACTGTAAGATGAAGGATAGTGTACTGTGCGTACACATTGAGAGTGTACACTTTCACTGCGTGATGTAGCCTATTAGAATGCAGTGAATGAGTGAACAAACAGTGCCAGGAGAGAAATACTGACACCACCAGCCTCGCAATCTTCGTTGTTAGATTGAATTGCTAGATGTGGGTCATCCTCACTTGCATGGAGGTGGTTTGGCTTTGAAAAAATGGATGTTGCTCAAAAGATGACAATCCACAAACTATATAGGAAATCGGTTGCCGTTAAAGAAAGCTTGACATCTCACTTGTTTCACCATCTGCAAACTAAACACCACACAGAATATACACATGAAAAGCTTCTATTTTCTGGGACTTATCAGGGCATACAGAAGTTGTTCCTAATTACACAAGAATAAAGCAAAACACTTGTAGCATCACCGCATCACATGAGTATCTATGCTCTCAGCATGGCAAAATAAGAGATTTTTTGTTTGTGAAAAAAAATACAAGCCATTGTTGCTTACATAGCCTGCTGTCAGAATAAAGTTAGAAATCCAGCTCCAGATTCTCTTGTTCCCACACATTGTTTTGTGGTTCAAATGTGGCTTAAGAGATGGATATATTCACACTTTTATAAATCTGACTAAAATGCATATCAGATCTTAAGACATAGTTTGAACCTTCTGATTTAAATCTGGTTTAAGTGTGTCTTGCATGCATTTACAATGTACACCTTTATTTTTATGTACATAATCCCTATCTAGATATGACTAGATGTCTCTGACACTTTTTAGTAGCTGGTGTTGTTGTAAGAATATAATCACACACACACACACACACACACATACACCCTCTATTCAGAATGAGCAGTCTCATGAGTTGTGTTGATTTACAGAACAAAAGGAAGGCAATGCAGCAGATGCTTGCACAGGCCAATGAAACTTTAACTGAGGCTTTGAGCCTTGGGCTGCAGCAAAACCTGCCTGAGTTGCTCTCGGATGTCTGCGAGGAGCTGCTGGAGTCTCACAACCAGAATGACTCAGCTGCCTTAGGCCAGTACCTCGCCCTGTTACAGGTAAGAGTGTTCTACTGTTGAATAAAAGGAGCCATACACATCATCCAATGCAAAGAGATTAAATTATTTAGTTAATCATGGTTTTGCCAGAGAACCATTTCATTTCACAGTGTGCATCTATTTGAAATTTCTGGGCTCATTTTTCATTATACATATGTTGTTTTGGGTGTAAGGGGTGTAAAGTAAATGAACATTTTCTCCACTGAGTTCAGAGCTGCGTGTGCTGTACTGAGATGTCCAGAGTGTTCAGTGCTGCCTGTTGGGACAGCAGTCAGTCTCAGGTAGCTGCTCTTCTGGGTCTACAGAAAAGCCTGAAGTTCTCTCAAGCCAGCCACAACAGCCTGCTTTCAGCCATTGACGACTCACTCCACACACTGTCCAAGGTGCTGCTCTTCTTAATCCTCAGACTAAAAAAAAAATCCTTCTGTATTCTTACACGTCTGTGCAATTGAAGTCGGGGTAGTACACACTGATTTACAATTTGGCCAGTGCAAATGGCAACAGGCACAAAAGAGTGTTTTCACAATCCCTTTCATCTCATTAGAGCTGCTTACACTGTTTTTACGTTTGGACCATCTTAGGCCTACCAGCACCTGATTGTAAACCCTAACCACTTGAACTTCTTGGGAGAACTGCCACCCAATCTTAAAATCCTGCTGTTGCAGCATACTAAAGACAGGTAAGATCAAACTGTGTGTTATCAGTGAACATAGTAGTCTGCTCTCCTAACAGGCAGGGAAGAAGCCGTTTGGTAAATGTAGTAGGCCTAATCGACCGGAAGGCTTATTTTTTAATCATGCAGACACACGGGCTGCTTCCAAAATTGAGTACTGTGACAGTACATACTGAATTCGATGTATTACCTACTGCAGGCCATTGAAACAGTATGTACTAATCAGTATGTGTGTGTCTTATGAATACAATCCCGGGCATACTACATCTGCCATGTTGTCATGTCACCTTCAATGTCATCGTAAAAACAAAAAACTTCAAAGGGACCACCAGATTAAAGCCAGTGCACTAATTGCAAAATGCACATCAGGAAAGTTAATTGAATTAATAATTTAATGCGGTTAGTGTTAACAGGTTGAGGTAAATCCGTTGCCATTATCTTTGCCAGCTAAGGCATGATGGAGGTCACATAAAAGGTTTCAAACGCTGTCAAAACTGTTTTCTTGTCGAAATTTTCAAAAAGTTAACAATTTATTCGGGTATTGTTAAACAAGTCCTGTTTAACTGAGGTTTAATACTTAAAAAGAGCCGACACGTTGTCTTCCACAATTTTGTTTTCCTGAGCTCCTCCGCACTAGTCCCGTTGATTATTGGGATTGTTTGACTCATGTAGTGTCCATCAGTTGCATACTGCGAAATCTTGCTGGTAGCAGTACGCCATCTGGGTATTTCTCCCCTGCTGTTTCTCACCTACTGAGAACTCGCCTACTGAGACATACTACCGTTCTGGTGTACTGCTTTTCGCCTACTGTGTAGTAGGGTAGTATGCGATTTGGATGCAGCCATAGTTTTGTGCGTTGACCATGCATACAAACATTTTCATTTACAGAATTTGCTTTATCTAATTATTCTTGTGAGGATGCAGGTGTAGTTACAATCATTCCTGACCATGCATATACAGAAAAAAAACCCTAGTAGTGGAAAAGTATAATCGCAAGTAACTTGATTATTAGGTGCTTCACTTGACATAATTGACATTAATCGCTGACTGTAATGTTCACAACAAGGTGCAGACTGGTGAAAATGTTATATAACAATATATTATTACAATATATATTTAGTTGATCATTGCCATTGCAGTTTTGGAGAGGCCTTAAAAATGCATCATAGCATCACTGTCCATACTCAAGTCCTTTTTATTTTGAGGTTTTTAGCAGTGGGCATATTTCACCAAAAAACTGGAGACAGACATACATGCACTCATATTGCTCATGCTGCAATACACTTCATTCCTGAATACAACAATAATGAGGGATTTTTACACCATCACAGCTTTTTCAAATGTCCACATTGTGCACATAATATCATTCTTTTAAATGGAAGTTGTTTACCATATATGGCAATTTGGTGAAATTTCTTTATGTGCATCTGAGTGAACGTGCATGGCTGTGCATACACATGTGATAAATGCCAATATGGACACAGGCAATCCTTGTGTACAGAATTATAACTTGTTCTATGCATGCTGTGATGAAAGAGATGAATGGATTGCTGTTTCAGTCTACATGCAGCACATTTCCTACAGTTTCATGGCTTCACTGCTAGAGGGTGCTGATTGTAATGCTGAGATTATGAATGTTGCTGACAGCCAGCAATCCTACAGCTCAGACTACACCTTCATAAATGTGCATACAAAGTTGTATAGCAGAATCCATTGTGCTTTACTAATTCTGATGCTTTAACACAGAGGTTCTCAATCTTTTGTAACTAAAGCTCCCCCAAGCCTCCCCATCATGTAGTACGCCCCAATCGTCCCCATCCCTATATTGGGGCGACCAAATATGATGATCATCTATTCTAAAAAAAAAAAAAGATCTATCTATATATAACCTAATCTAGAATCTGTTTTGATAGATAAGTAGATAGATAGTTGTTGTTTTTTTTTTGCTTTTGTGTTTCATGTTTTTTTTTATTACTTTTCATAACTTTTATGATTTCTTTATAACATTTATGACTTTTATAAAACTATATAACAGACAGGTATGGAACATGATTAATCAAAAATGTTTCTGAACACTATAACTATTTTGAACAAGAGAACTAGGCTGCAATAACGTTTACCATTTCACATGTAAAATATGTTGCATTCCATTTGTCTTGCCTTGTAAAAACATCCGAATTATATAAACTGGGATGAAGGATGCATCTCGTTATCCATGACAATGTTAAATCAATCATTGGGACACAGCTGCTGTGCGATCAACATGGTGCTGCTCAACATGTGCTGCTCCGGCTCTCAGCCCCTCACTGAACAGAGCAGACACAGAGAGGTGAGAGTGCAGCGGGAAAGCAAGACCAAGCGCTTGCAGGACAGTACTGACCACATTTGGAAAGTTGCTAAGGTTTGTCCAAAAAGACGCTAGATTTGTCGTTAGGCGCTTTTTATGCAAAAAAAAAAAAAAAAAGCCGCTAAAGGGGTCTGAAAAGTCGCTAAGTTGGCAACACTGTTCTACACTGACCACTAGATAAAAGGCAGCTAAACTTCGCCTCTCCCCAGAAAAAACCTCCACCCTCACAGAGGGTGAGGGAACACAGGGTTTTTCATTTATACATATTCTATTTGAAAAGCAATAAAATACACCAAGTACCCAAATGATGTCCTGTCTGTGTTTTTTTTTTCCCTTGAAAACAATTTGTGCCCCCCTTCTGATCCCCCCTTTTGAGAACTACTGCTTTAATAGTTATAATGAGTACATATGAATCAGTGTACACCTGATATTTAAACATTGTGCAACCCAGTAATTCACTGAGTTTTATTTTTCCCCCTGCAGTTCAGTGCTCTATGGGGCTTTTTATGAAAAGGCAAAATCCACTGAAATTCAGAAAGTTAAGAGTATGCAGACAGCAGGTAATAAAGTCTTCTACCTTCTTTCATCCATCATCTTTTCTAACATGCCCTGCTCATACATATTTACAGTATATATCAGTATCTCCGTATATCAGTGAGGTTGTAAATGGCTTGTAAATGTAAATGTACTGCCGTGTTGCTAAGCCACAGGTCAAGGTTCTACTGAGAATACTGCATGAGAGCTGAATATCCAGGATGAGAAGAGTGTCCTGCTTCAGTCTCAGTATTTTAAACTCAGTAATGCTCAGTGGGACCTATTATTGCCCCTTAAGGGAAAAGTGTTTGTGCTGCTGCAGGTGGATTAGTGTGTTCCGCAGTGGCCAAAACCCGGGTGCAGCCTTCTGTCCTGCTCCAACTCCGAGATCAAGCCCAAGCCTTCCGACAGCTCGCTGCACAAACCATGATCAAAGAGTCCTGCTGGCTCAGAAATGCTGTGCAGACTCAGGATTACACACAGCCGGTACACACACGCACACACACAGAGAAGAACACATATTGTACTGTCCCTCCTCAGTGGAGTAGCTTACTTTAAACAAGGCAAAATAAGATGTTCCTTTAAAAAATAAGTGCCATTGTTGCTTGTAAAGTTTTAGACTTTGAGTATATTCAAGAAAAAGATTTTGGACATTAGTATTTTTAATTGCCTTAAAGTATAATACATAATAATAGAAATAAATGAGAGCATGATGTGATGCAGGCCCATATGAGATGGAGTTAAAAATACCATGCCAAAGTTGATTATTTTCCAATAGGAGCACAACCTGAAGTGTTTTATTCCTCTTATACCACAACACTGATTATAATGATTTTTATTTATTCATGGACGTCACATCATACTTTTTAACCATTTATAGTCACTGTTGTGGAATGTCCGTCACTAGTCTCTATATTTTTTCCTTTCTCTTAAAATTACTAAGACAAGCAATGCAGCTTTTCATGTTACTGAGAGTGCAAAGTTCTCTGTTCCTAAGACTTTCCCTATTACTGTCAGAGCTGCTGTTATAGAAAATTAATCAACAGTTTCTGACCAATCAGATTTGAGAATTCATTAGCACTGTGGTATCAAAGAATTTTTATACGTAAGGAAAGATGATGAATACAGAACACTTCATAACCGAGCAGTGACTTGAAAATGAAATGAAAACATTCATGTTAATGTTTTAGCCATGGATTATTATATCCAGCATATTAGTGTGTAAGGCCATGGCACCAAAAATTGCATGAACCATCAGTGCTGTTATTATGAATGATGAGTCTAATAATCAGATGTTATTTCTATCATAATCATTATCTCTCTGTTCACAGTCTTGTTTTTTTCTTTATTGCACTCTCCATCCTTATTTATCCCTGTCCTACATTCAATCTTATTTTTCTGTACAGAAACCCAACACAGACCGAGAGTTAAGGGAGCATTTCCAAGCTATAGTTAAAGGAATGGAGGACTATCTGCATCCTGTCCTCTCTCAGTTTGACTTCTCATGTTTCAGGTATGCATGCACACACACGCACACACACACACTGTGACCCTATGTTCACACTGACAAGTGGTAAGTGTATGTCTTTTATGGGAGTGTAGCAACTACTATTGTTATTGCTTGTTCTGTTAGGCTAAACTACTCTATGATGTATATGCATCACTGTATTCTCTTTGTTAAATATATATTTTTAGATTATTAAAAAAGGTTATTTATTTATTAGGTAATAAAAAAGTAAAGTATGGCGGCTGTGGCGCAGTTGGTAGAGTGGGTTGTCCACTAATCATAGGGTTGGCGGTTCGGTTCCTGGCCCGGGTGACTCCACATGCTGAAGTGTCCTTGGGCAAGACACTGAACCCCAAGTTGCTCCCAATTGCAAGCTAGTGCCTTGCATGGCAGCTCTGCTACCATTGGTGTGTGTGTGTGAATGAGTGAATGAGACACAGTGTAAAGCGCTTTGGATAAAAGCGCTATATAAGTGCACATTTACCATTTAAAAAAAGTGCCTTTTTTGGTTCTTTATTATGGGTGAGACAAATTTCCTAAGAAATTTGCACACCAAAAAAAAAATCTCAATTTGAATGTCACTTGTTGCCATGCCATTTGCAGCTGTCAAAGGGATCATGGCTCCATGTTGTAAACTTACCTGGGGAATAAATAGTTCCTTTATTTCCCATGCTGTCACTTGCTAGGGTGTAACTGTATTTATCTACTGCTGTGAGAAACAATGTTTCCCAAAATTTGTGTATAGATCATTTGGGGTTGATCTGGAAGGCACAGCTGTATGTCAGGGGTTCTAAACACCAATCCCAGACCCCCACTGCCCTGCACAGATTAGTTTACCTTATTGCGGATACACCTGATTCAGCTCATAAAAAGGACTTCCTAATTAGCTGCTCAGTTTGGTTAGTAGTGTCAGCAGTAGGGACAACTTCAATATGTCCATGGCAGTGATCCCTTAAGACTAGAATTATGAACCTCTAGATGATGAATGTAAGTGGGCTTGGATTTTACTTTTTCTCTGTTTGAACTCCTATTCAAATTTCAGGCAACCATTGAATGAGGGATGTTATGACCTTGTCTAGGTCGCGACAAGACCAGGATTATGTTTGCTTTGTGTCTGTTATCACTCCTGTTTGTTCCAGTGGTTTAAACTCCGGACGCCAACCAGACCAAAATAATGAACAAAAACTATAAACTAACTTCCCCCTCTAACTATACAAGAAGGAACTAATTATCCTAAAAAAGAAAGAAAACAAAAAATACATGCCCTCCCTCAATCCCTTGCTAAACCAAAACCAAGATAAAAAATTAATTAATATAAATGAAACTAATTAACATAAACACAACTTCCTACTAACCACAATTTACTATATGTGGTGACTATTAGTGTGTGTGATTTACAAGAATATATATTTATATATACAGTGGGGAAAATAAGTATTGGACACATCAACATTTTTTTCAGTAAGTATATTTCCAATGAAACCAACTGAAATCTGTAAGTAATTATACCTCCTATCTGTGCAAATTAATATCAGCTGGGTTAGTAAATTGATGGTCTGTAAAAAGGATTTTCTCTACCAAGGTGTCACCCAAGAAACATCTCATGATGGGTAAAAGCAAAGAGCTCTCCCAAGACTTTTGGAACTTTATTGCTGCAAAACATATTGATGTAATCGGATACAGACAAATTTTTAAAACTTCTGAATCCTCCAGTAAGCACCATTGGGGCCATTCATTATCTGCAAGTGGAAGCAACATCACTCCATCATCAACTGACCACGCACAGGAGCTCCTCGCAAGATTTCTCACCAGGGAGTCAGAAGAATAGTCAAACGAGTAGGCCAAGAGCCAATAATACTTATTTCCCCTGACACACACACACACACACACACACACACACACAAATGAAATTCTCAAAACTTAAAGGGGCAGAGCACAAAGTCAAGAACATGCAGAAGGTCATACACAGGAGGAATCAACAAACACACAAAGCAATATCAGTAGCACAAAGCAATGGGAATTATCTGCCTCGGGGATCTGGAAATGTACAGCCAACCAATCCCAAAGCATGAGGCAGGCACATTTGCGATCGTCCAATGGCAAATCGGAACGTGACTTATCGTAGTGGACGGGGCCTAAAGAAGGAGGAGGAGATAAGACCAACATAGACACACGGATGTCACATAGTGCAAACAGAAATATGATTAAGAACATAACAGGGGCCTTCTGCATCAATCCCTTGCCAACTTCTTGAGTGTGTGTGTACATAAGCAGATTACAGTGAGCTGCTTGACCTGAGCTAATCCTCACGTTCCTTAAAGCATTTCCTTCTTGCTCCTTCCAAAGTCCCATTTTCACTTTCATTTCCTTCTGCATGTGTAGTGTTTCTTTTTTGTTGCTAATCCCACCATTCTTTCTTATCTCTCTCTCAGCCAGTGCCCTCAATCGATAGTCATCGATGAGGCAACCCGGGCCAAAGATAAAGAAGAGCGAGAGGCTGCAGATAAAACTTTGCCTGGTAATCACTGCACTAGCTCCAACAGCATAACTGCACACATGCTTACAGAAAACAAATCCAGTTGGCACAGTCCCAACTGTGGTAAGCCTTAAAGGTCTAATGTACCTTGTTTTAACTAATTCCAGCATGGGACAAAGCAATCATTTATGTAATTCATTTTCTGTAGGTATCTACTGATCACCTCTTCACACACTATGTTTGCAGTATTAGACTCTTCTAATGTGCAATGCATTTTAATCTTCATTTGTGAAATGGCATCAGAAGGGCATTTCAGGGAAAGGTGATATTTTAAATGGGTAGAAAACGAGGTGTTGTTGACAAATCAGACTTAAAATGCTGAATTGTCACATAATGGAAAAACTATCCATATTTGAATCTAATCTCTGTCTACCACGTGTGTAATTTATAGTTGATTAAACACAGGCAAGAATTTCAACATGCATATTTGCAATGAGAAAAGAACTTCATACACAGTCAGACAGAAATTGAAGGCAAGAAAGCTAGACTCTACTGTGTTTAAGTTGAGGTCAGACATCCAAAAGTCTTTCACTCTTAGTAATCAAGTCTCTAAAGGATTAATTGTGTAGATTCTGATTTAGATCTTTATTTGCAAATATTTTTGAGTAAAGAATTCTATTTAATTTGCACTTTCCTTAGACTCCCAAATTAAATATTTTAAGTGACATATGCACATATTCTGTATTCTGAATCGATTACATGAACATTCCTCAAATGACATTCTTCAAATAAAGCAAGTAAGGCGGAAAGAAACGTTTAGTGAAACAGTAACTGTAGTGACCAACAGTGAACACATCGTATATTTGTAAAGCGTTTTTTAGAATCAGTGCTATCTAACTTTGTGAACTAATTTTTTTGCTGTTATTAGCTGCCTGAGGTATAAAATGCAAAATGAGCAAAACTACTCAAAACAAACTACTCTGAAGTTCATGAAAAGGTGTGCTGTGCCCTGTTATTGTATTATAATCAGACCCTGGCTCCTTACAGTGCTAACAGCAAAATAGGTAGTCTGTGTGTTTTTATAAACAAATGAACAGTATAACATTTTTCCCCACCAATGGAGTAGTGGTTTCACCCCTGACCTCTGAGACATGTGTTTTGAACTTGTAGGAAAGAATAAACTCCAACTTCTGTCCAGTGGTCCTATGTTTTTGTTTTTAACTTTATTTTTTAAGCAAGCCATGTTGCCAGTGAACACTCAAGGGAGGCTATATGTCTTGTGTTACCTGCAGAGCAAGGCGAGTGTGTAGTGGTGTTAGCAGACACTATGTTGCTGGAGTTACCATTAGAAGCGCTTGTTGTTCTGCAAGGAAGCGGAGTCAGCTCCATCTCACGGGATTTCTCCATGCAGGTCCTACACACACGTCTCCACAGAGACGAGCAAGGTAAGACAGCAGCTGGATGTTGATATCCAAAAGCACTAAATTACACTGTTGGCATTCTGTGTATCTGAACTTCTGCACTTTGAAGTTTCCATGCATTTCAAAATAATTCTGCAGTGTTTGGGACACAGATTCTCACACACTGGATGTAATGAAATAAATTAAAATATTTGAATGAGCAAGGCAACCAAAGCCTTAATGAAAGACTTGTTTTTACACAATACAGTGGGGTTTTGTGCATTCATGAATTAATTATTTATTTTGGGGGGTTTTCATGTGTTCCACAATATTCATCATGGTTATTGTTTATTTTCTGTGCAATAAAAGAATGATCAAAGAGCATTAATTTCAAAGAGCATAGAGAATATATATGAGACATTTCAGGTATAATATCTGGTATGGAGTTTATCTGAAAGAGTTCTCTGAAACATATTATATATCATCATTGTGGGTGCAACACAATTGCTGATAACACACACACATGTAGTCATGTATAGTTGGCTTTGTGTGACATGCTGTATTGTATCTGCATGTGTTGTATGTTATTTGTTTCCAAGACCACATTATTATTATTACTATAAATCTTTGGTAGATTTGCAGATAACAATGTACTAAACTAAATACATATTTCCTATTTCCCCCCAGATAAAACAGTGTTAAAATGTTGCTAACCTTAATATGACCAAAAAATCCCCATCTAGTGTCTTTATAAGGATGCTGAGGTTTGGTACAAATACTATAAATATTTGGAACTCTACTAAAGGGAAGAACAGCATTCTTCCACAAGATAATTCCTCATTTGGTGTTTTGATGATGATTTTAGTCGAAAATCTCCCAGAGGTGTTCAGCTGAATTGAGATTTGGTGGCTTTCAGTGACTCCCCATGCCCTCTGGGATATTGAGATCCTGGAAGAGACAGTTCTCATCAAATAGAAATGTTTCATCATGGGGAAAAGGTGATCAGGCACAAGAACTTTGTATTGATTTGTAATGACACTTCCCTCTAAGGGTACATGTAGACCCAAACCGTGCCAGCAAAATGCCTCATAAGATAAGATAAGATAAGATAAGATAAGATATAACTTTATTAATCCCCCGTGGGGGAAATTTAGGTTGACATAGCAGCACGGAGGAATATAAAAGAATAGAACAGAACAGAACAGATTCCCTATTATAGAAGTATTCGCTCACTATTTACACTTTACAATCAATAATAGTTATTTACAGCCAGATAATGTCTTACATATGATCAGGCATAAATTTGTCAGTTTGATACTGTGATGTTGTGGAGCCTAACGGCTGATGGCACAAATGAGCCTCCAAAGCGCTTTGAGGCTCGGGTCTGTGGCTGAAGGAGCTCCTGAACTGCCTCAGTTCAGCATAGGGAGCATGAGAGTGGTTGTTCATGATGGATTTCAACTTCCTTCTCCTGCAGCAAAACAGAGTCACTATTTTTTTTCCTTTATTTTGTTGCCCATGTGTACATTTTGATGTCATAATCAAATAGGATGAATATATGTCAAACCTCTTACCAAACCTTATATTTGTAGAAAGGGTGCACGGTGGCTTAGTGGTTAGCACGCTGTGGGGGTTTCCTCCGGGTACTCTCCCCCAGTCCAAATACATGATAGGCTTATTGGCATGTTTAAAGTGTCTGTAGTGTATGTGATTGTGCCCTGCGATGGATTGGCACCCTGTCCAGGGTGTACACTGCCTTGTGCCTGATGCTCCCTGGGATAGGTTCAAGGTTCCCTGTGACCCTGAAAGGGATAAGAGGTATAGAGGATGGATTGATGGATATTTATAGAGGTCTGATTAAAAAAAAAAGCTCAGCAAGTGGTTACTTGTGTAGTGCCATTGTGCTGAAAACTTCCTGACCTATAGCTAACAGCTTACTGACATGTTAAATGTCATGGCTGTTGGTAGCAAGAAAAAAAGAAATCAGGAGATATTATAGGAAAGTCTAAACGCATCCTGAGGTATTTCTGTCTGAAGCTGGTTAATCTCTTTCTGCTTCTGCACCTCATTCATAAAGCCCTTAATACAAATTCTTTGCTAATAGGAATCCTCTAATAGAAACTACTTAGGATTTCTATCCTCATAATCTTTTTTAAAATTCATTAAATTTCGTTCTGTTCATGTAGGATGAATCGGATGTTATAAATGTTATGCAATTCATTTATTCTTTTCTAATGCATGTGCATCTTTTGCATCTAAATTGACAATTTGAAAGCTAGTAGCATTAACAAAGAAAGGCTTGCACGCACACTCTGAGATGTACACGGCTGAGAATTTCTAAAAACAAAAAAGAAGCAGCACAATGAAAACAATTTGCATTGGAAAAAACAAGCAACACAATTTTCTCCTTTTATTTTACCCTTTTAATTGCTAATGCACACCCTTCGTTCAAATTTTAAGTACATTTATATGTATTTCTGTAAATGGGAGTAAAGTCTGTAAATGGGAGTGAAGAGATTTCAAACAGGAATGTAAATTATTTGTTATGAAGACACAAGTACTGCATGATTAGTGGAACCAATTTTGGTACATTGGCCCACTGTCTATCTGACAATCTACTACATAACTAAATAAAATTGCTGCTACAGAGCTCCAGGCGGTCTGTGAGCACGGTGTGATTTGTAGGCTGAAAGCTGAGGAAGAAAATTTGATCGTGACCATGGCATGGTTGTTGGTGCCAGAACGGCTGGCTTGAATATTTCAGAAACTGCTGATCTTCTAGGATTTTCAAAGAAAACAATATTTATATTTTACACAAAATGCTGAGGGGGAAAAAGCTTCCAGTGAGCAGGAGTTTTGCAGGTAGAAGCCCCTTGTTTGAGTAGAAGCCCCTTGTTTGAGTAGAAGCCCCTTGTCCGAGGAGAATGGCCAGGGCTACAGCAACTCAAATAACCATTATTTAAAGCAGTGGTGAGCAGAAAACCATATGCCATGAAAACCATGAGCTACAGCAGTAGAAGACCATATCATGTCCCACTTCTGTCATCCAAGAACAGGAATCTGCAATCGACACATTCACTGAAACTGGACAACTGAATATCTGACACCAACAACTATTAGGTGTTTGAAGTGGTCATTGTGTGTAATATTCGGTTTCCTAGTACATGGATTCGAACACTGTAAATGTAGACCAGTATATGAAATTCAGCATTCGGAACAAATAATTTAAGGGCTGTATGCAATGAGAACGTGAACCAAGTTTTCTCTGACCCTCCTCCTGCAGGATTCCTAGACATTCCCAGTCCAACTGTGACAAAAATCTCTCCAGCAGGTTGTGGGTCTGCCATGAGTTGACCTGCAGCATCAACCACACAGCTTTTCCCCCTCAATTCAGAGGAACTCTACACCAAACCTGCTCATTATAGTATAATTAAATGGATACACTCATAAGGCATGTGTTTATTTAGAGCATGACAGAAATTTTGTGCTGGACTAGAGAGAGTAATGTTGGTCAGAGAGCATGAAGTGCCCACATTATTAGATGTGAACATTTGTATTTATTTATGGTTAATCATTTTTGGTGTCATTCTCAACCATATTTCACTTTGAACTTGCATGATTTCAATAGTAACGGGAATCATATTGGTTATCTTCATTAACTTCATATGATACATATTTGAAAAAATAATGACATTTTCAGATGCATTAATTCATTAATTCCTCTTAAGTAATTCTGAGGCAGGAATGTACCCTTGATGGGATAACAGTCCATCACAGTTGTGTAAGACGTGTTTTTTTTTGTTTTTTTTTATAAAAACCTCTAAGACTGGTTATTCTGTCGGTACTGGTTATTCTGTTGGTTATTCTGTCGGTAGAAGCCTTTGACTTCTGCTTGGTAGGTCATGAGTTTTCCAGTACCACCAGGCTGCCACTGCTGGGCCCTTGAGCGAGGCCCTTAACTCCCATCTGCTCATTTGTATAAAATGCGATAAATGTAAATCTTTCAGGATAAGGGTGATTTCCAAATGCCGTAAATGTAATGTAATTGAACAAGACATAACTGAGTATATCATAACAGTTACTGCTATTTTTTAAATGAACTGCTGTGTGGGAATTTGTAACTGAACACATAGAGGGGGAGTATGCCTTACATTAAGTTAAGCTGCATAAACATAGGTACAACTCGGGTAGTTCAGTTACATTGAAAGTATAAATTAGAGGCATATATTTGCTTAAAGATATGAACAAATTTTTTAATCTATTTAACCTATTACCATTAGTTTTAGGTTAGCAGAGTGGGAACATTTTTTGCACACCACATGAAAGCCTTTCATCCTACAACTATAAGGCTGATACTGCATTTACATTTATTTATTTATTTATTTATTTATTTATTTATTTATTTATTTATTTGGCTGATTCTTTTATTTAAAGTGCCTTGGGGACAGGACACAAATTAGTGTTAAGGGTCTTGTGCAAGGATCCAATAGTATCAGTTGAATTGTGCACAGAAAAAAATTTCTCTTTTGTAACCAGTCACTGATGATGATGATGATGATGATTATGGTGTGCGTGTGTGTGTGTGGTGTGTGTGTGTGTGTGTGTGTACTCATGCTGCTTAATGTTTTTGTCCCCAGCACAACAGCTCTAAGAAGAGTATAAGTAGAAGAATAAATTTAAAACTTGTTTAGTTTGGACTTTTTTCTTTTCATTTCTTTTCTTTTTTTATACCAATAATTTATCATTATGTCAGGAAGAGATATTGCCTGGAAAAACTATTTGACATTTGAAATGTTTTGCATAAAAAGCATTAATTACAGTGTGTATTGAAACACATTGTGTTGATAATGTGCTCTTTTTTCCCTTTTCCCTTTCCCTCTTTTCCTTAACCCATTGCGTTAAAATTTTTGATGTCTGTATATTTTTTTGTTCAGTGGTTTACTTTTTAAATTATTTTGGCATTAGACTTACAGAACATTTCAGCAAACCTTTACCCAGTCACTGATGCTGAAGGTCATTTGGTGTGTGAGAAAGAGTGATAATTTATTATTGTTATTGGTTTTAGACAAAGTTAGTGCTGTCATTTAAAGTTCACAGTCAGATGGCCATATCCTGTTCTAACATATCCTGTTGATTACAGTTGAAAGTGACAACAAAAAGGAGAGAAAAAGTGCCAAGGCAGCTAAAGGAAAAGGAAATCAAAGCAAAGCCATCAAAGTGGTGAGTCAGCTAAATTAATGGCATATTACTTTTATGTGTCCTCACAGCCGTCAGATATTTAACTGACCCTTCCTTTGCTTTTAACTCAGTTTCTCTCAATCAGTTGCCTAATGATGCTATGTGGTTGGGTGCCCAGCCATTTATCTCTCCTGTCAGCATGGGCAGATGGCTCATTTTGCCTTTCTCTTTCTCTGACCAGCTCAACTTAGTTTCAGATGCCCTTTTCATATTTTACACTTTCATTTCCACTCTCACATTTTTGTTTAACTCTAGACTTTCCACCTAATGTAGCTTATTCTGTAACCAATCCTTTGAATTTACTACAGTTTTTGAATTCTTATTAAAAATGACGTCACTAATAAATGCTTAAATTGTGCTTAATGTCTTCTTTTTTCATGTAGGCACCAGTGAGCAGGGTCTTACCTGCGCACAGTCTTTCAGTGGATTCAAACAATTTCAAATGTATCCTCATTTTGTAGTTGTACATGTCAGGAGAGAAAAATATCTTTGTTGTCATATTTGTTAGGTACAACAGCTAACACCCTTCCCCACTTTCCCATTGCAAAGCCTATAATTTTTACATTTTACAGTGAAAATATTGATATTTGTAAAATGCAAAGCCAATATCTTTATTTTGTGAGCATAAAGATCAGGGGGTTTTTCTATTCCTGCATTTCTTTAACACTTGTCCACAGATCTTGTTGGTCCACACAATGATGGAGGAGATGACAGTAAGTGAATTCTAATGTTTCATGTTTTTCTAAAATGTGGAACCCCATTTTTCCTTTCTCTTGATGTTAATAGGACAAAATAGTAGCTTGCCACATTACAGAGAAACCTAAAAGCGTGAAGTCCTCTGTCCTAAGACCTCCCTGTGACTTCACTGATACCAGAGACTCCTTCCATAAATCTTAAATGCATTTTTCCATAGGAACAACATCATATTCAAACTATTGCATTAATATAAATGTATGATTTGTCAGACAACCTGTAAGAGCTGTGTTGTAATATAAAATAATCCACCACTGACCAATCAGATACTAGAATTAAGCAGTGCTGTGGTACAATTTGCTATTATTTCTATCATTTATCCAAGGTCTGCTCCGCTAGTCTCTCAGGGCAGGTTTTCTAACAATTAGAGGGAACTTACATGAAATATAAACATCATAAAATTATGTATTAGTAAATTAGAAAAATAAATCCTGCATCCATGCTTAAGAAAATAGAAATCAGATGTCAGTAGTTGGAGTTACAATAATTATACAAAAGCCTGTGACTTGATCAGATGAATCAGCATAATCCACCAGTGGTCTGAATTTCTTGTCTAATTGTTCTAAATATGATGTGATAATGTGAGATATATATATATATATATATATATATATATATATATATATATATATATATATATATATATATATATATATAATTTGCTTTATAGCAGGAATTCAAAAACGTTTTGCAGCCATTAAATTGTAAAATTTCTTTTAATGACCCTCTGAACATAATCTAACTATTCAAATAATTTTCACTGACCTGGTCTATGACAATTCAACATAAGTGACAACAGATGTAACTAATCAGTTTTTAATGTGTTTGGAACTTTCACATCATCACATTGATATTCTAGTGCTTAGCACATTTGCGTCACACCTCAAGGGTTAGGGGGTTGGATTCCCGTGTGTTTGGAGTTTGCAGGTTCTAGCCGTGCTGCTGGGGTTTCCTCCGGGTACTTCGGTTCCCTCCAGCAGTCCAAAGACATGCATGATAGGCTGACAGGAATGTTCAAAGTGTCCATAGTGTATGACTGGGCGTGTGAATGTGTATGTGATTATGCCCTGCGATGGATTGGCACCCTGTCCAGAGTGTACCCCGCCCTTCTATACCGATAAGCAGTATAGAAGATGGGTGGATGGATTCTAGTGCTTTATTTGAATGCTGAACTGTGTATAAATGTTACTTGAAACAACAATGACCTGAGAGTTGCTCTGAGCATCTACTGATCGGGAATTAATCTTCTCTTCCTGAGATTTATTTGTGCCTGCATGATTATGGGTCCTGGTCCTGGTCCTGCTTCGGATAGCTTCACTGCATTTGACCATCTCAGAAATTGGCTAATGGTTTGGGATTTTTTTTTTTGGTAGTTAAGTTCAACAAAAACAATCCACAGTCCTCTCACACCAAAGGTTTGTCAGACAAATTGTCACAAAGCTCTTGTAAAACCCACACAATTGCATTTATACTATCTTTCAAGAATCCTTTTTCCTCAATCCATAATCTCTAAACATATCCTACCTCAATCCTGATGGTCAGTCCTAATAGGCATTGGGGAACTGCAGTGAATTTCTATCATGTGATGCTCCTGTCAAACCACACATCACAGCCCACTACCTGGACAGTTTATCCAAGCCGTAAGGGACTCTTTCTTCTTTTAGTCCTTGCTGGAACACAGCACTCTGAGTGGAATTTAGTGCGTCTCTGCAGTAAAATATATAGTAGTTTTGCTTTGACATTGCATCTCTCTAGCACTTCCCCAACCTTGTCTAGGCTATATTTTAGCCTTGTGTGGATATAGCCTGACTCCTGTTTGAGTTTTATGACCTCTTCTTGCCCTTGATTGAAAATATCATACACTACTTTTGCACTACACATAGCTGGATTTATGGGCATGCCTGCAATGCTTTTATGTGGATGCCTGCAGTGCTGCAGTTGTTTTACTGCAGAAAGCTGGCTGAACTCTTACTCTGATAAATTATTTATGTTAAAGCCAGCTGAGTGGAGCCTGTCAATTACCCATTACCCTCCCTAGCTTCAGCTTGCACCAAACTCTTGGGCTTTATTTTCCACTGGCTAATTCTGGCAGTTATAAAAACAATTTAAGAATTTTTTTTTATTGAACCATTTTTATATACCATTTATATACTGTTAATTGTTTGTTTACAATGTTTGTCTCTTTAAATTAAAATATTAGTGTAGAAACAATACACACTCAGTTATTAATGTTTTAGAGCAGGGATTCTCAAACATTTTGCTATTGAACTGTAAAATAAAATTCTCAAACCCTCTGAACATAATTATTCAACTATTAATCTCAGTATGTCAATATGTGTAGTAATATTTTGCCTATATCTTGGAGCCTTTTATCCCAACATTTTCCACCAATAAAAGGTCCATTTTGATATTATTTGTAGGCCTACTTATTTTTTACTTAATAATGTTTATTAAAGCCATTCAGTTCCACACTTTGAAAACCACTGTTTCAGAGGTCTGGACTATAATATCTTGTTTTTTCTGCATCATTAGATAAGTACTTTTTTTTTAACTGTTATTTTCACATTGTATTTGCTTTTATGTATTTGTTTGCTCCTCTCAAAAGCACAAAATGTTAAAATTGAATGTGAGTAATTAGGGAAAGATAAATCAGTTTAACAACAATATCAATTTGAATATATACCGTATAGAATAGTCTGTGTTGCACTGATGTCAAATATTGTCTTCTACTATACTATAAGGGAGCAGTCCAGCAGAGACCATGAGAAAGATTCTAGACATGTACTCACAACAGTTCACAGCTCACTGGGAAGGACTCATAGGAAGTGAGCAGCCCTGCAGGTAAGAGCTGACCTATGACACATGTGTATGTATTATTCCTTTAGCATACCTCGACATAACCTTCTGAAACAGCCTGTGTGTTTATAACTAACACAAATCTCTCAGTCCTCAAGATTTGGAGCATCTGCTGACCAACTGCAGCTCTTTTATCTTCTATGGTGGAGAAGACTTTCTCACCTGCATTTCTCCTGACAGACTGGCCAATCTCAATCTGAGCGGTATGCCCCCAAATACATCCCCATCTCTGTTTCTCCTTGAACACACAAAGATCAAGCTAGCTCTTTATCTGGTGTCAAATGTTAAATGGCAAGCAGGTGTTTTGTCAGCACTTATTTTCTATTCATTTATTTTCAACATAACTATCAGAGTGCATTAGTGTTAAGCAGGCTAAGTGTAAATTAGAGCTGGCCCATGCTTGTATTTATCTATCTCCATTATTATTTTTGGATGTGTTGGCAGAGTAGTGAGAGCACTGAAGGACAGTTTTCTACAGGAAAGATAGAAGACTGTAGCAAGACAGGAACATAAAAAAGGAAAATAATTTGCAAACATTATTATATCATAGTGTTATTTTGATATCACTTAATCTTATATGTACTCAGTGTACTCCCACACAAAATACATAATCGGAATGATGTGAAGCAATATTTTATATGCCACCATCCAGAGGAAACCCATGCAGATTTAGGCACTCCAGCTCAGTATTGAACCATTGACCCCAGATCTGTGACACAGGAGAAAAAAAAATTCAAAGGAGAGAGACATCCACAACCCATTGAATGCAATTTACAGTTATTTTGCGCTCTTGATTTTATAACTCAGTAAGTGTATTTCCTTCTCCCTGTAAAAGTGCACCGTAGACTGTGCCCTATATGTCCAGTCAGTATCCATTTAGGATTCATCCTGATTATTTTCTTCTTCAAGCTTTTATTCATTGGTAGGTTGAATATAATAGAGGTCAGTTGCTTATTGTAAATGGTATGCACTTAGCGGTTCTACAAAGCACTTTACACTGTCTCTCATTCACACACACACACACACACACACACCAATGGCAGAAGGGTTGCCATGCATGGCGCTAGCCTGCCATCAGGAGCAACTTGGGGTTCAATATCACTTCGGATCAAACCGAGCAACCCTGCAATTAGTGGGCAACCTGCTCTACCACCTAAGCCACAGCCGGCTTTCAGTGTCTAATTCTCTCTTTTAATGTCAATTGATTTTCAGTAAACTTGCATAAAATCATAATTAATAATAAAAACACTTTCTAAAAATACAAGTCAGAGCTTGTTTCCAATTTATATTTTATGAACATGGGTGACAGCCAGGGACAACAGTATTATGTAACAATAATAATATTCTCATAACTGAGTAGGCAAGGGTCAAAACACTAGGTACAAGATATGGCATTGGTGTTACTTTTTGAGAATAATATACCAGAATTTTATTGTAGTATTTGATGGAGATAATGGCATCATTATGTTCCTTATGTAAAGAATAACACATGACAGACTGTGTAGGTATACAAAAATAATCCATGCTGGGAGGGTGTCATACTGTTACCACATGAAGTGAATTATTTTCATATAAGCACTCGGTCTGGAATGTGTTATTCCTCATATACAATGTTTAATTTATTAATGAATGGCACATCTTGCATTTGAATGGTTTATAGTTAAGATTTAATGTTGTGGAACATCCAAGAGACAAGTTCTGTTTGAGCTGTGCAGTTATGCAAAAATATTGCACACCTCCGACCCATCAGATTCAAGAATTCAACCACGCTGTGATATAAAACATGAGAATTTAATTCTATACTTTATATTTGTCCCGCGATGAAAAGAATTTGTCACCAAGATTATAGTTGTCTTTTTTTTGCTGATTAATTTGTATTTCCATTTTCAGCATGCCAGTTGGCTGTCATCCTTGGCCTGGTTCATAACAGCCCTAGTATATGGCATCAGTCTCAACGGGATATTCAGAAAAGGTGAGAAGACACACATGATTGCCATCTGGTTAATATTATAGGACATCATTGTTGTAGGAGCAGTGACCTCGTTAATTCATGGTGGCTTATAAAACAAATGGATGCTTTCAGTTTGGGTGTAATGTTTAAAATATATGTGCCTACTTTTTTTTCAAATCAAGTTTTATAATCAATTTTATAATCTGGTTACCTTCATCCTTAGTAAATTCCTGGTAAGTCTCACAGTGGTTTAAATTGGGCTACTGGTTTGTTTTTATTTTGAGAATTAGAACTAAATACATTTGTTAGAAAATAATGCAGGAATGTACAAACAAAACTAATAACTACATGAGCAGGACTAAGAAACTCATTCCATGCAAATCTGCAGTGATGTAATTGAGGTCTAGGAACTATCAGAGACAATTCACAGACAACTGATGGTGCTGTCATTTCAACCTCTGGGCTTCTTTCCCGTAAAGTAGTGTAAGGGTAAAGTTTTTAATTAATAAATAAATAAACAAACAGGCAAACACATAAGTAAGTAATTAAACACTTCCAGTTTAGGAAATGCCCACTTCAGGTTTAAATCTGAATACTAATATGAATGTTTGGAGCACTACAGATACAGATAGTGGCATTGTTACACCCTTACCACATTGCCTGAAAGCAATTGCTATATATGTTTAACATGTAATAAATAAATATTTTAATAAATGAGATAGAGAACTAGTAAAGCCTATGACCATGTTTGCCACAGCGCTTGTTAAATTGGCTCCTTACCCAGCACAATCTTTTTAAAAAGCTTAAACAAGATTATATAGTAAATAAAATTATTTCCAATAGTTCCTCATTTTGGGAAAATATATTTTATTTTTATTTAAAGTAGAGCTCTCTAAATATGGCCAGTTATATGCAGAAAAATGTTGGTGAAAACCTGATTTTTAATTTTTTATTTTTTGGCTGTTTGCCAGAATTCAGCCATAGTAAAATCCAAGTTTTCCTACATGACATCACATGTGAAGAAGCACACAACACATAATCTGATCTCCCTTTGCTGTCTTTCTTTGTGTTCTGTAGTAAGACCCACCTTGCTCTGGAGACTCCTTTAGAGTGTGTTTATCTGCTCACTCTCAGTGGAGTTCACGCCGTAATGCTCAACCAGTGGTCCAGCAGCACCAGGACTAATGCACACGACTTGGAAGCTATCATGGAAAGTAGGTCACCAGCAAACATTTACCAATGAAAGACACCCCAACACACACACACACACACAGAGCTCTAAATGTGTATTGTGTATCAACAAACGTGTATCTTTTGCTGTGGTGTAGATCTCCTGAAAACAGGACTGACATCTGGTCAGGCTGTCCATACTTTGCGTATGAGAGCATCTTTGTCTCAGAGAGGTGTGTGTTTGGGAGTAGATGGTTATGTTGAGTTTTAGATGTGTTGCATGTATAGCTCATGTATTTTATTAGCTGATGTTTGTTACATTATTGCTATAAATCCTTTAATTCATGTCTATTATCACCGTCTTCCTTAGAGCCTGAATTTGCTCTGGATGAGAATGATGTACCAGGCTGGAATTCGCCCTCTGCTTTCAACATCATCATCTATGGATTACCTAATTTAATTGTTACCTGAGCACATGGGACAGTCTCAATTCAGGAAAACGTTCAGTGCATCCGGAAACTATTCACAGCGCTTCACTTTTCCCACATTTTGTTATGTTACAGCCTTATTCCAAAATGGATTAAATTCATTATTTTCCTCAAAATTCTACAAATAATACCCCATAATGACAACGTGAAAGAAGTTTGTTTGAAATCTTTACAAATTTATTGAAAAAAAAAAAAAAAACACATGTACATAAGTATTCACAGCCTTTGCTCAATAATTTTTGAAGCACCTTTGGCACCAATTACAGCCTCACCTCTTTTTGAGTATGATGCTACAAGCTTGGCACATCCATTCTTTTTTGCAGGACCTCTCAAGCTCCATCACGATGGGGAGCATCGGTGCACAGCCATTTTCAGATCTCTACAGAGATGTTCAATCGGGTTTGAGTCTGGGCTCTGGCTGGGCCACTCAAGGACATTCACAGAGTTGTCCTGTAGCCACTTTTTTGTTATCTTGGCTGTGTGCTTAGGGTCATTGTCCTGTTGGAAGATGAACCTTCGACCCAGTCTGAGGTCCAGAGCGCTCTGGAGCAGGTTTTCATCAAGGATGTCCCTGTACATTGCTGCATTCATCTTTCCCTCGATCCTGACTAGTCTCCCAGTTCCTGCCGCTGAAAAACATCTCCACAGCTGCCACCGCCATGCTTCACTGTAGGGATGCTATTGGCCAGGTGATGACTGGTGCTTGGTTTCCTCCAGACATGACGCCATTCAGGCCAAAGAGTTCAATCTTTGTCTTGGTCTTGGTCTGAGAGTCCTTCAGTTGCCTTTTGGTAAACTCCAGGCGGGCTGTCATGTGCCTTTTACTGAGGAGTGGCTTCCATCTGGCCACTCTACCATACAGGCCTGATTGGTGGAGTGCTGCAGAGATGGTTGTTATTCTGGAAGGTTCTCCTCTCTCCACAGAGACACGCTGGAGCTCTGTCAGAGGGACCATTGGGTTTTTGGTCACCTCCCTGACTAAGGCCCTTCTCCCCCGATCGCTCAGTCACTCTAGGACAGTGTTTCCCAACCTTTTTTGAGCCAAGGCACATATTTTACATGAGATAAATCACACGGCACACCATGTCACAAAAAGTATATATAATGAAAATCTAGTATCAATTTACTTACTAAGTGTGAAACCTGGGCCTGTTTAGTTGAACACAAAGCTGATATTCTTGCAGGAATTGAAGAAAGACAAACATAAAGATCTTCCTCAACAGCTCTGAGTCTCTCTCTTTTCTTAGTCTTTATAGTAGTCATGCTTGAAAAGCCCAGCTCGCATAGATAGGTTGTGGAGAAAGGGAGAAGAGCTGAAATGGCTTTGTTTCCCAGAATGGGGAACTCCTTGGCAGCAGTCAGCCAAAAACTGTCCAACGGTAGATCAGCAAAGCTCAGCTTCAGACCACGATTTTGTCTCAGTTCAGTTATTTCTTCCTGCTCCTCCAAAGTCATGTCCCTTCCAACTGCAGTTGAGCTATATGGGTTCCTAACCCAGTCAAGGCAATTAGTGTAAAGTGAAGGGAAATAACATGACAACTTCTGCTAAAGACATTCCAGATGTTTACATATTGTCTCACACAGTGCAGCACTGTGCCGTTTCTGGGTGTGTTGGAACATTTCAAGGTTGGCACTTTCTACATGTTTCCAGAGCAACACCTTTGAACGAAATCCCTGTATTTTATCTGTGCTTGTGAGCAGGTTTTCATTTCGGCCTTGCATTCGTGTGTTCAGGTCATTCAGATGATGGAATATATCTGCCAGATATGCTAGTCTTGCACACCACTCGTCATTTGAGAGCAACTTGGCGTCATCGTTCTTCTCATTTGCCAAAAACACTTTAAGTTCCTCCCGCAGCTCATACACATGAGCCAAAACTTTGCCACAGGATAGCCACCGGACCTCCGTGTGGAGCAATAACACTTTATTCATCTGGGTCGGAATTTTCTTCAGGACCCAGGTCAGATTGAGTACTTTTTCTTTTCAAATATTTATCCATCGTTATTACCTGCTCTGTCGCACTCGAAGCATGACTATGGACATGACTGTGAACATCCGGGTCACGCTACCGGAACGCATAGTCATGCTTCACGCTGATGCACTGCCCCCTGTCGGAAGAGCATTTAATTGTTTTGCCTGTCACTACACGCCGCTCACTTAGCAGGTGTGTGTCTTTACTATATCATGTCCAATCAACTGAATTTACCACAGGTGGACTCTAATCAAGTTGTAGAAACTTCTCAAGGATGATCAGTGGAAACAGGATACATCTGAACTCAATTTTGAGTGTCAAGGCAAAGGCTGTGAATACATATGTACATGTGCTTTTTTTGTTGTTTTTCATTTTTAATAAATTTGCAAAGATTTCAGACAAATTTCTTTAATGTTGTCATTATGGGGTATTGTTTGTAGTATTTTGAGGAAAATAATGAATTTAATCCATTTTGGAATAAGGCTGTAACAACAAAATGTGGGAAAAGTGAAGCGCTGTGAATACTTTCTGGATGCAATGTATACTACTACAAAGAATGTTGAAAATAATTCAGTAGTATTATGGTCTCAGGATAAAATATTGACATCAGACCAAATACCTATTGTTTAGCGTTCTCTGTGTTTAACACATCTGCATACATATCTACATCCTGCTGTCTGTTTTATGCCTCTTAATAAAAATTCATTTACATTAAACTTTACTAGTTTCATGCTCCACCCAACATTGGAGGAAGTGAAAACATTTATTTTAAGTGCCTATGTCCTGTCCAAGGGGTTCTAATAGATGGTTGGGCTGGTTGTTTGGAAGGCAGAGTATTAAATAATGTACAATTTGAAGGGATAAATAAGTGTACATATGGATTTTCCATATGGATTTTCACTTAAAAAAAAGTGTATTGCTGTGGTCTGGAGCATGTGCGTTATAATATTACACTTCTCTTAATAAAATCAAATATTAATTAGCCATTTAGTGTAGTAGATTAAGAAAAATTCACCTTCCAGCACAGCAATGACCAAAAAAATTAATCCAAGTCAGCAAAATAATGGCTTCAGAGGATCAACATCTTGGAATGGCCCAGTTCGAGCCCACATCTACAGTAAATCCTATCGAAAACCAGCGCACAGGAGATTTATCACTTGTAATTTGATAGATCTGGTGCATTTTGCAAAGAAGAGTGAAATAAAATGTCCAACTCAAAATGTGCAAAGTTGGTAAGCTCTTATCTAAACATTTCTGTTTGCTTTTCACTTGAATTTGTCATTTTACTGGTTGTTGTATTACAATAAATGTGGGAGAAGATGTTACATAATTTACATAGTTTAATTTTCATAAAAACCTGCAGTTATAATTTTGGGGGGGGCCTTGGGGGGTAGACTTTTTATATCCACTGTATTTAGTTTGTGCATGTATATGTTCGTGGGCAAAAAAATGTATGCTTGTTACTGTTTAACACGTTTGGCTTGTTATTGCTTGACTTATATCCATGAGTCCATGTCATCTCCGTAACGCTTTAAGTACGCAGAGTCCAGCTGGAGAGACTCTTTTGACGTAAACAAATTCATAGGTTAAGCGCCATATCTCACAAAAGGAAAAAGAGCAAGCACAGTGCACAGAACTGTGTATGAGTCATGAGTATAATCTGAAATGAGAATGGACAGAACTTCCAGCATTAACAGCAGGTAAGGGCAGCTAGATCTACACATTTGCTTGTATGCAGTGTAAACATTTCATATGTAAATAAATTCTTCCATGCGTTCTAATTTTGAAAGATGTGTGGTTATATGCTTTAAAAACTTAAATAGAAAGAACTTAAATAGAATCGAGCCTAGTTAGAGTTGTTATTAATGCTCAGAATATGCAGTGTAACAAGATTACCCCTAATCCCCTAATCCGTTGTTTTTCACTAAATTCAACTCACTTTTTAATCAAAGCATTCTTAATTAGGACACACATTTCCCTGTACTAAATCCTTTTGGATTGGCTTTTGGAGGGCTGGATAATATTCCCTCTTTAATAGGGCATCAAACTCTATCTTGTGGAATTCATTAATATCTCAAGAAAAGGCTTTACGCTGTAAGCAGTGCCAGTTTGAATTATGAAAATGTTTGATACGATTTTAAGGCTGTTCCAGAACGTGCAGTCATGTAAAAAAAAAAAAAAAATACAGGAGAAACAAGGAGACACTCGACAGTAATGAAGGGAACCTTTGTTTCACAGAAACGATTCTGTGTTTATAATTCTCCTTTCCTGACTCTTCCCACTTCACTTATCTTTAGTTCTGCATGGATTTGGCCTCCTAGAAGTGAAATGTTGGTCCCTAACCACCTTAAATAGGTCTGTCTTATGTGGTTAATAACAATATAAGCATTGATTGCTGTATGTATGTGTGTAAGTTATTTGCTTAAATATTTTAAATTTCCATTTTAAAAAATCCTGAACGGGACCTTAGAAACATATTGTCTGTATCTGTATTGCTTCAGAGAAGAGGGAGCTACTGGCTCTGCAGCAAACTGTTCATCAACTGATTGAGGACAATAATACCCAAAAGAGAAAGGCACACACGACAATTCAGAGGTTCACCACCTCCATTAGCCATCTCACCTTGAATTGAACTCTTTGTGTGAAACCTCAGCTTCTTGAACGAAGTAAGAACAGTACAGCTCTGAAAGCTCTTTGGAAGCTTTGCCCTCATCCTTTTTCAAAAAGACCTCCAGCTTAAGTGTACTTGCTGAGGAAATGCTATTTCATACACTACAATTGGGTTTTGGTCAGTTGGTGAAGCTGTTCAATGTGTATAATGTATTTGTAATTAGTTTCATACCGAATCCACATCTGCAGCATGCCAGAATCAGCAGAAGTCCACATAGCTCATCCTCTGCTATCCTTCATTTATTCATTTAATCATTCAATAATACAGCGATTAAATTTTATTCTAATATTTTGAAATACTGGATTTTTATGAGATGTAAGCCGTAATCATCAAGATTCAAACAAAAAAGGCTTGAAATATTTCACTTTATGTAATGAATCTGGAATATATGAAAGTTCCACATTTTGAATTAAATTACAGAAAAAAACTAACTTTTCCAGACCAAACATAGCAGGTACAGTGAGGGGAAAAAAGTATTTTATCCCCTGCTGATTTTGTACATTTGCCCACTGACAAAGAAATGATCAGTCTTTAATTTTAATGGTAGATTTATTTGAACAGTGAGAGACAGAATAACAACAAGAAAATCCAGAAAAACGCATGTCAAAAATGTTATGAATTGATTTGCATTTTAATGAGGGAAATAAGTATTTGACCCCTCTGCAAAACATGACTTAGTACTTGGTGGCAAAACCCTTGTTGGCAATCACAGAGGTCAGATGTTTCTTGTAGTTGGCCAACAGGTTTGTACACATCTCAGGAGGGATTTTGTCCCACTCCTCTTTGCAGATCTTCTCCAAGTCATTTAGGTTTCGAAGCTGACGTTTGGCAACTTGAACCTTCAGCTCCCTCCACAGATTTTCTATGGGATTACGGTCTGGATACTGGCTAGGCCACTCCAGGACCTTAATGTGCTTCTTCTTGAGCCACTTCTTTGTTGCCTTGGCTGTGTGTTTTGGGTCATTGTCATGCTGGAATGCCCATCCACGGCCCATTTTCAATGCCCTGGCTGAGGGAAGTTGGTTCTCACCCAAGATTTGACGGTACATAGCCTCGTCAATCGTCCCTTTGATGCGGTGAAGTTGTCCTGTACCCTTAGCAGAAAAACACCCCAAAACATAATGTTTCCACCTCCATGTTTGACGGTGGGGATGGTGTTCTTGGGTCATAGGCAGCATTCCTCCTCCTCCAAACACGGTGAGTTGAGTTGATGTCAAAGAGCTCCATTTTGGTCTCATCTGACCACAACACTTTCACCCAGTTGTCCTCTGAATCATTCAGATGTATATTGACAAACTTCAGATGGGCATGTATATGTGCTTTCTTGAGCAGGGGGAACTTGCGGGCGCTGCAGGATTTCAGTTCTTCAGGCGTAGTGAGTTACCAATTGTTTTCTTGGTGACTATGGTCCCAGCTGCCTTGAGATCATTGACAAGATCCTCCCATGTAGTTCTGGGCTGATTCCTCACTGTTCTCATGATCATTGCAGCTCCACGAGGTGAGATCTTGCATAGAGCCCCAGGCCGAGGGAGATTGACAGTTCTTTTGTGTTTCTTCCATTTGCGAATAATCGCACCAACTGTTGTCACCTTCTCACCAAGCTGCTTGGCAATGGTCTTGTAGCCCATTCCAGACTTGTGTAGGTCTACAATCTTGTCCCTGACATCCTTGGAGAGCTCTTTGGTCTTGGCCATGGTGGAGAGTTTGGAATCTGATTGATTGATTGCTTCTGTGGACAGGTGTCTTATACAGGTAACAAGCTGAGATTCGGAGCACTCCCTTTAAGAGTGTGCTCCTAATCTCAGCTCATTACCTGTATAAAAGACACCTGGGAGCCACAAATCTTTCTGATTGAGAGGGGGTCAAATACTTATTTCCCTCATTAAAATGCAAATCAATTTATAAAATTTTTGACATGCATTTTTCTGGATTTTCTTGTTGTTAATCTGCCTCTCACTGTTCAAATAAACCTACCATTAAAATGATAGACTAATCATTTCTTTGTCAGTGGGCAAACATACAAAATCGGCAGGGGATCAAATACTTCTTTCCCTCACTGTAGCTCTAAACTCTCAGCAGCTTTGTATCATAATTAAAGCATATGTACAAATATTGTTATGCGTCTGGAAGTGCATTTCTGTTTACAGCCAGCTGATTGGTTTGCTGGGGGTAGAGAGACGGAAACTAAAGGCAGAACTGAAGGGATCAGATGTGCACTGGGAGAGGGTGGGCTTTTAAGCCAGTCCATTGTCTGCATCATCAAAGTGAGATTGTGGATGAAAACATCACTCAAGAAAAACAGAACACTAATGGAAATGTTTGTAGGCAGTGTTAGATAAAAAAAAATTATGTTCAAGGTCACGGGGTTGTGTATGCACCTACAGATACTGCATATGTGTAGAATTTATACACTGGGGGCACTGAAAGCAATTCAAATCAAGGTAGTATGCTTTAGACTTCAGTTTACTGCAGAATTTTTAAAAAAATGAGTATACATGCAACGGGGGAACCTGGAGCCAATACCATGGAGCATCGGGCACAAGGCGGTGTACACCCTGGACAGGGTGCCAGTCCATTGCAGGGCACAATCACATACACATTAACACCATTCATAAACCAGACACTTTAGACATGCCAATCAGCTTACCATGCATGTCTTTGGGCTGGGGGAGGAAATCAGATGACCTGGAGGAAACCCCCGCAGCACGGGGAGGACATGCAAACTCCGCACACATAGGGCCACGGTGGGACTTGAATCCTGAACGCTGGAGGTGTGAGGCAAATGTGCTAACCACTACGCCACCATTGGATTTTTTTTTCCTTATTTTAACACGTTCAATAAAGCTGTAGAATTTACAATTTAGCTTCATCATGACCACAACCACTGAGGACAACCACAGTCATCTGGAGACTAGGAGAGAAAAAACCTAAATAAATGTTCACCAAATAATTTTTTAAGTATGAATAACATAGCAAACCATCTCATGCAGACATCAGTATGGTTTGAATAAAGAAAAGGCACTAGTCACCTCTGTGGTTGCCTTGCACTTAACTGTTAATGTTCTAAATGGCTATTTGATTGCTCTCAATGATTTCACAGCCATCACTGGGAACACGATCACACTCCAATTTCAAAACTTAAAACTGAGGTTAAGAAACTCAAGTCCATTTTAAAACTGATTTAGAACAATGTCACAGTGATTGGAATTAGTGCTGGCCCATATATTTCTGTTTTGCATCTGGAAGAGAAGAGAGCCCATGCTCTTTGTAAGCATCACATCACATTTGTAAATAATTCTTACATTTTGCTCTGCAACTTGGTCTTCAATGGAAAACCCATGTTCATCATTCCTGATCTCACAGCTGAGGAGAATCCCCAGTGTTGATTTAACACCCAGAGTGTTGAATTTGCACCCAATAGTGTCTATATAAGTCCAATGGACACAAATGAACACTCTGGGTGTTAATTCAACACTAGGGATTTTACTGTGTACATTTTAGGCTTACTTTTATTTTAATTTAATATAAAATTTTATCTAGGACATCAATGCTTAGTATATTACAAGAAAGTATTATTTCAGATACATTTAAAGTCTGATTTCTGTGTTGCATTGTTGGTGTTGAATCTCGTCATAGTGTAGGTTGAATAGACATTCATTAAACACCTCAGTATTCAATCATTTTAAGAGATTCGTAGTGAAAAATTACTTCTATAGGAAACATTTCAAACAGATGATTTTAAATAAATGCAGGGGCTGGATTGATCAGACACTTTCACTCAATATTGACTGATTAATTTAAACGGTTCAGAGGATATTCAAGTACAGAGCTTACAGCCATTTAACCTTTTCCATGTAATAGCTGCAAGTCATGAGGAGCATCACCATAACTGAGAGGTCTTGGCAAATGTGTATGTCCCCAACTTTGACGATGACAGCGTTTTTTAAAGATGGCCAATTCTTTTCTTAACTATTATGCTGTTTCAGATACACGTGGCTACTTCGATCCAGCCATGTTTGAATACTCCTCCAGCCTCATGTGAATACTTCTCTCCAGTTCAGACACTTTTTGAACTAATTGGACGGTGCTTTTCACACTGTCATTATTGTGCAAATCCTATTTCGGATCATTATCCTTTGCTTACAGACGTGAACGTCTATACTTCATTACCTTCCCAGGTGAAAATTTTCTTTATTTAATTTCACTGCAGATACAATCATTTCTTAGCACTGAAATCATGAAATACATTGGACATACTATTGATATTCATGGGAATCACTAAAACTTTATTTGGTGGCTAAAATAATATCCACAATATTCTAATTAGTCAGAAGGTGTTGATTTTTCTATAACAGACCCTGGCAGACAGTGGTGCAAGGCAAATCCCAGTTTTATATTGATTCACTTGTTTAACTATTAGATTTATAGTACCAGCTCATTCATTATAACAGCTTATATTTTGTACAATCTACATAATTGAAACCTAATAATAGATTCTTTCAATAAGAAGATGCTTAATTAACTATTATGGAAGGTGTTTCCAGTGTCAGCAGCATGAGAAATTCATAATGACAAAAGGACTTTGCAGTTTCTCTGTCACTTGGTGAAATTCTTTATAGCAGAGAGACAATGTATTAAAATAACAATGTATTAACGTAAGTGGTAAAAGGAACTACCTTGTTTTAAGTGAGGATTCCATTCTGTCATCATATCTGTTTATATGTAACTATAAACAGATAAAAGTTATTGTTACTGAGAATGCTCATTTGAAAACTCAGGAGAAAACACTCCTGTGGGAACGAATGTACTGACTGTTACAAAGTGCTGATGCTCAAGACTCCTTCTATAAACCTTACATCTGCTGGCAGAAACAGACAATTTCACCTTGTCAATGAGGCAATATAGTTCCTTTGATTTAAAAAAAAATGCTTACAAAAAATTTATTTTTATTAGGAGTGCATCATGTAAAGCATTTTCCATATAACTGTGAATAAGCTGTTACTATAGGTATGATAATATAATGTATTATCACCTTACTCAGTTAGCAAAAAATGTTCTAATGGGTATGTTAGATTTCACCCCACAGGAATCTACCGTTTACGCCTGTTCAATCTCTGTCATGCCTTTCAGCCTGTTTTACCATTAATGTCTAGTAACATTGAGTTACGTTTAGTTCTATGTTGCTATGAGCTAGAAAGTGAGTGTGGTTTCCTGCAGAGTCAGGCGTGCACCTGGAGAGTCTGAAATGAACACAAACACACTGACAGATATGAGCGTGTTCAAAAGAGACTTCTCGTTTATTCATTCAAAGCAGAAGAATTTATAGACATTGTACACATTGATAACAGCAGTGCGTGGACGGTTTTTACTGGTCCAAGTGTCAGACATATTTAACCAAAACACACAGCACATAGTCATAATACAAAATGAGTCATGTGTCATGTTGACACAGAAGTACATAATATAATCAAGGACAGCAGTTGCTCAGCTTATTTAAAGAGGTAACTAAATGATTACATTCATCATATATATATTTGAGAACAGTTCATAATATAAGAGGGTACATAATATCAAATATAAGATGATAAAAGAGAATTTCCTTTCAGGGTAATAATGATCAGTATTCTGTCAGAATTGTATAAGAATTTTTTCAAAAACGCATAGGAAGAAGTATTTTTTCTTTTATTGCAGACTTTATTGTGCTGTGTCTTCTGTGTCTGATATTTTCCATACTAAATGCAGGTACTAGTATTGTAATCCAGTACACACCCATAAGATTGGAACATGATCAGGTAATGCTTTTCCCAATTTTCAGCTGTCCAGTTTTGGTGAGCCTGTGCCCAGAAGGTTGGCAATTACTGAAATACTCATACTAGCCCATCAGGCACAGCAACCAGGCAATGTCACTAAGATGACATTTTCTCCCCATTCTGATGATTGTTGTAAACAGCATGGAGGTCATACAGGCTACTCATTATAAATTTATCTGGTATCATCATGACAGTATGGAAGCTAACATCCCACGTGAGTTCAAGAATGAGTTTACAGATATTCAGTCTCCTCCCTGCCTAAAACAATCAGATCCAAGTTAGCAGTGAAAATAGATTTGCTTGATTATTTGAATCCTTGATTACAAATGAGACCTGACTAAATTATTGTTCTGCATTTCATTTCCAGTGTTTAATAAATGTTACTAAGCAATGTAATATTTCAGCAACCTAATATTACTATTAACCTAATATAAGAAAGGTACACCACAAAACAGCTCTGACCTGTCGAGGCATGGACTCCACAAGATTTCTGAAGGTGTGCTGTGGTAACCAAGACATTAGCAGCAGATCCTTTAAGTTGTGTAAAGGTGGGGCCTCCATGGATCAGACTTTTTATATTTGTCCAGCACATCCCACAGATGCTCTTAGGTAGGTGGTATGTATTAAAATAACATCCTCATGAATGCCAGAACCCAAGGTTTCCCAGCAGAACATTGCCGAGAGCATCACATTGAGCCTTGGGTGCCCCTGGCCCTGTCGCCGGTCCTTCCTTGGACCACTCTTGGTAGGTACTCTTGGTAGTACCACTGCATACCAGGAAAACCCCAGAAGACCTGCTGTTTTGGAGATGCTCTAACCCAGTTGTCTAGTCATCACAATTTGGCCCTTGTGAAAGGTGCTCCGATGCTTACACTTGCCCATTTTTTCTGCTTTTAACAAACTGATTGTTCACTTGCTGCCTAATATATCTCACCCCTTGACAGGTGCCGTTGTAACGAGATAATCAATGTTATTCATGTCACCAGTGGTGTTAATGTTATTGCTGATCAGTGTATGTGTGTTTGTAGATGCATTCGAATTTTCAATGGGGATTTGGCTGTTCACCCTGAGATTGTGATTTCATTAGATGCTGAAAAAGCATTCGACAGGGTCGAATGGCAGTATTTGTTTGCAGTCCTGAGGAAGTTTGGATATGGGGACAAGTTTATTTCTTGGATTACTGTCCTTTTCTCAACCCCTAATGCTAGAGTTCAGACTAACGATACTTATTCTGATTATTTTACGCTCGGACGAGGGTGTCGCCAAGGTTGTCCTTTATCCCCACTGCTTTTGCTGTTGCCATCGAGCCGCTCTCTATTGCACTAAAATCTTCCTCCTTGTTTAAAGGAATAGTTTGATATGGTGTAGAATACAAATTGTTGCTATATGCTGATGATTTGTTATTGTATGTAACTGATCCTATTGCCTCTATGCCTTCTGTCTTGGATGTTCTGGATTCTTTTGGTGTTGTCTCTGGTTATAAACTAAATTTAGATAAAAGCGACTGTTTTCCTGTCAATACTCCAGCTCTGTCTCTCCAACAGTCAGATCTACCATTTCGATTTAGTCATTCTGGTTTTAAACACCTAGGTATCAACGTGACACGTTCTCTATCTCATCTTCTATCAGCTAACTTCACTCCCCTTATCTCAAAGGTTAAATCTAACATTCAGAGTTGGGGTAACTTACCTTTCTCTAATTGGCAAGATCAATGCCATCAAAATGAATATATTACCGAAGTTTCTTTTCTTGTTCCAAGTGTCTCTTTCTCTCCCAAAATCATTCTTTGATTCATTGGATAAGATAATTAGTACATTTATTTGGGGAGGGAAGCCACCAAGGGTTAGTAAATCTTTATTGCAGAAATGTAAACTTAGTGAAGGACTTGCATTACCCAATTTTCAATTCTATTACTGGGCTGCGCACATCCATAAACTTTGTTACAGGGTTCAATCTTCTGGATCTTCTTGGTCTAAATTGGAATTATGTTCTTGTAATGAATCCTCTTTACCTGCTCTGCTTTACTCCCCTTTACCTACAAAACCTTCCCTATATACTGATAACCCTGTTGTCCTCAGCACACTTATGACTTGGTATCAATTTAGACGACATTTTAAATTTGTAGGTGCATCCTCTTTGTGTCCTTTAGTGAACAACCATCTATTTCCCCCATCGTGTTTGGACTCCTCATTTTCAGTGTGGTATGACAAGGGTATTAAACAAGTTAGAAATTTATATTCTGATGGTGTGTTTGATAGCTTTGCCTTGACGCATTTCTATTGGTACTTTCAAATATGGAACTTTGTTTCTAGATGTTTTCCTGATTTCCCTTCTGGTCCTCCTGAACAGGCTTGGGAAGACCTGTTTTCAAATAACCCGCATCAGAGAGGAATGATTTCTAAGATTTATGATTATATTTTGACGTTAGGTAGTGGGTCGAGTAATAAAATTAGGAATGCGTGGGAAACGGAATTAGGAGTACAAATAAGTGAGGAGTGTTGGGAACATGGTATAGGGAGGGTACAGACTACCACTTCTTGTGCACGTCTTGGACTTATACAGTTCAAAGTTTTAAATAGAGTCCATCTGTCCAAGTCGAGATTGTCTGTGATGTATCCGGATGTAGAGGACAAGTGTGATATATGCCATGGCTCTCCCTGTCATCTTGGCCATATGTTTTTCTTCTGCCCTGAACTCCATGGTTTTTGGTCTGGCTTTTTTACCATCATGTCCACTATTCTCAGGGCAGATATAAAGCCTTGTCCATTGATTGCGATATTTGATATTCCTCAAGCTTCAATTCCTTTGAGCTCGATACAAAAGGATGTTATTGCTTTCACATTCCTTATAGCAAGACGTTCCCTACTGTTACATTGGAAGTCTGCTAAATACCCATCTTTCTCTCAGTGGATAAAGGACGTGATGTTTTTTCTGAAACTCCGGAAAATAAGATATACGATGAATGGTTGTACAGATAAGTTTTTTCATAAATGGCATCCCTTTATCGCATACTTTATGGAGTTACAGACACTACCCACTTAAAGGTTGGGGCCTGTTGTTGAATTTTATAATATCTTTATAACCAGCGACAATCAATGGGTAGCCATGATGAGCCGGAGGGGCAGGTTGTGGGTTCAATTTTGTTTTCCTTTGTATAAAAAGAAAAAAACCCGTGAATATTTACTGCTGTTGCTCAATTTGTTTTTATTTTTGAGAAATGGTTGGGAGGACAGAACAGAAAAGGCGATTTAGATAGACGTAGCAGAAATGTTCAACAGAAATGTTTAGCAGAAAGGTCATTAGAAATGTTAGCAGAAATGGTTCATCAGAAGGTCAGCAAAAATATTCAATAAAAATGAAACGTTCGGTAGAAATGTAGAAATGTTCTGTAGGAATGTAGAAATGTTCTGTAGAATTGTTCTGTAGAAATGTTCAGCAGAAATGTTCAATAAAAATTAAACTTCAAAAAAAAGAGGGATTTGAATATGGTAAACTGGATACTAATTCATTTTTCTAAATTTCTTCTCTCTTGTGAATGTTATCTGAATTGAAAAATAATGCATGTCATTTGATGTTTGTGTTCTGAGGAAGCAATGTGATATTCTTTCGCCAATATACGTTTGTAGAATTAATTTTCCTTTTTTTCAAACATGGACAAGGTTATAAATTAATTAAATGGTAATATTATACAGTACACCATGTGTATATGCACTGTGCAATGAATTAAAATTATTAGTGGTTTGCACGTTTGCCTCACACCTCCAGGTTTGAGGGCTCAATTCCCGCAGTGGCCCTGTGTATGCGGAGTTTGCATGTTCTCCCGTGCTTCAGGGGTTTCTTCTACAGTCAAAAGACATGTATTGTAGGCTGATTGGCATGTCCAAAAATGTCCAAAGTGTATAAATGGGTCTATGAATTTGTATGTGATTGTGCCCTGAGATGGATTGGCACCCCGTCCCCATCCGTTCCCCACTTTGTGCCACGTGCCCCCTGAGATAGGCTCCAGGTTCCCCATGACCCAGTAAGGATAAGCGGTATAGAAAATGGATGGATGGATGGATAACCTTTTCTCTAAAATTGAAAAAAATAATCCATTGTTAATTTTTCATGTTACATTTAAATGTCAAATTTACATGTGATATTTTCTCTGAGCAGATAAAGAAGATGCACAGGAAGATTGGTAAAGAACGGAAAACCTCAGCTTTTGGTGCAGATCCAGCCAGGAAAATACAACAACTAAAAGGTTAACTTGCACAGGTGGTGCTGTATTATCCTTCTTCATTTAGCACATTGAACTTGCTATTTACTTGTTTCCACAGCCTTTTACTTTTAGTGATTCCTTAGATATCAAAGATACAGATTTTACCCAAGCTGAATTTCTTTGCATTTGAAGGCATTTTTGACTTTCTGGCATTCTGTGTTCTTTTTTCACTTTCTATGTCTCACATTTTCTCCCTTGTTTCTTCTTCGTTTTCTTCTCAATTCTAAATGTTCACTGCTGAAACTAATAAATCCACTTGCATTACAGTTCTATTACATCCTATATGACTCATTTTCTATTTAAAAAAAAAAAAAAAAAAAAAAAAAAAAAAAAACAAAAAAAAAAAAAAAAAAAAAAAAAAAATTGACTCATTTTCCTTTAATCAGTTTTCCCCTTTTTTTTAAAAAAAAAAAAAAAAATAAACGGGGGAAGAAAAAAAAAAAAAAAAAAAAGTGTTTGTGTGGGGGTGTGTGTTTTTTTGTGTGTGTTTTTCTGTGCACAAAAAAAAAAAAAAAAAAAAAAAAAAAAAATATTACCAAAAAAAAAAAAAAAAAAAAAAAAAAAGGGGAAAAAAAAAGAAAAAAAAAAAAAAAAAAAAAAAAAAAAAAAAAAAAAAAAAACCCCCCCCCTTTTCAAGCTGTGTGACGAGCAGGACCATATTGGAGATGGAGAGGCAACATGACGATCCTTCGATCTATCACGTGAGCTCCAGTAGGAGTTGCATTTTTCTTTCAGAATTCTATGTTCATGGTATAATGCCACACAGTTAGATACTGTGTCGAACAGAGTTCAAAGAGTTGACAATGAATATATTTCACTGTAATGCTGTGATATGCTGTGATTCTTCTAGGTTAATAAAAAGTTCAGCACTCTTGTATTGAAATGACATCAAAAGGACATCGAAGCCATGTGAGGAGAAAAAAATAAGTTCCTTAAAATGCACAACAAGCTAGAGAAGGTGAGTAAAGCAACAGCAAAAATTTGTGTTTCTTGTAAAATGGACTTTAAATCAACTAAATCAACATCAGAATACTCAGCACGGGGCACCAGTTCTTTGCAAGGCACTCTGCGTGCACACACACACACACACACACTCATTCACACCCAGGGCCAACTGAGTGGAGCTAATGCACCAATTGGCATGTTTTTGGGAGGAGGAAACCCACACTTACACAGAAAGAACATGTGTCCGTGTTTCAGATTCCGCGGTTCAGTCCTGACCACAGGTTATTAATTCTTGTATAGTGAGGCAACAATGTTGCCCAATGCACCTCCATCCTGTACCTCCAACCATCAGAGCTTTAATTTAAAATACACCTTTGTAAAAGCCCATGAAAAACAATCATCACATTATTAAAACACCACATTTTTTGGCTCTGTGAAGTGTAAATTTGTTAAATTACGGTGTGTATATTTAGTTGGTTAGGTCTTATATTATAGTTTGTATACGTTTCAGTGTAGGATTACTAATGACTATTTAACACTAAGAGTTCATAAATGTAGTAAAGTCATAATCCGCACATTTCATGAATTGGATCGATTCAAATCCTTGTGTAATGCAGGAGATCCATCAAGAGAAAATGACAGTATTGGATCAAAAATATGGAAATCAGGTATTAAAGGTAAGCCTAATTCTGTTCCCATATGATTTGCTCTTTCTTTCTCATACATAATTGCACCCAATAAGTACCCATTTGCCAGCTAGCTATTGAGAAAAATATTAGCTCACTAGAAAAAGTCAGGTAAAGGTTTATTTTTGGTGTGTGTGTGTGTCAGAGATGATGCTAAGGCACGGATGCTCCCTGTGTTAGAGCAGACTTGCTCGGAGGTAGATAATCATTCAGTGGATGTGCAGGAGCTCCAGAGAAAAGTGAGCCATGTGGAGAAAACAGAGTATTTTCTACAACAGAAGAACAAAGTCAGACAACCTGACCTGAATTACCAGCTCTCTACTAACAGTGCGCATACACACGTACACTTTATTCGGAACACATTCATGTAGTTACATAATCAGCCAAATATTTGGTGCAATGCAAAAAGCATCAGCAGGGCAATGCAAAAAATTAATTCAGACACAGGTCAAAAATTTCAGGTAATATTCACATCAAATATCAGAACGAAGAAGAAGTGTAATCTCTGTGACTCTGAACATGGCATGGCTGTTGGTAGCAGATGGACTGGTTTGAGTACTTCAGAAACTGCTTGTATCCTGCTATTTTCACACACAACTGTTTGAGTTAAAAAAACAGTGAGTGAGAGACAGTTCTGTGGGCAGAAACACCTTGATTGAGCCAGATTGGTTTGAGCTGCCAGAAAGTGTCTAGTAACTCATATAGTCACTCTACAATTGTGGTGAGCAGAAAAGCATCTCAACATGCACAAAACATCAAACCGTGTGATGGATGGTCTATAAAAGCAGAAGACCACATCAGGCTCCAATCCTGTCAGCAAAGAACATGAGCTAGGGCGCAGGGCGCAGACTCATCGACACTGGTCAATTGAAGATTAGAAAGAAAAATCAATTGGTCTTTTTCCAGTGACAATGAATCATTGCAGTAAAAGGCTGATTAACAGCAGCAAAGAACATTTCAAACCAAATGCCAGACACAGCCACTGCATTTCCAGCTTCAATAATTTTCAGCTACACTGTTAAGGATGAATATATATATACATTTACGGCATTTGGCAGACACCCTTATCCAGTGTGACTTACATTTATCTAATTTATATAACAGAGTAGTTGAGGGTTAAGGGCCTTACTCAAGGGTCCAGTAGTGGCAACTTGGCAGTGCTGGGATTTGAACTCATGACCTTCCGGTAAGTAGTCCAATGTCTTTACCACAGAGTTAAAGCGCAATGCTGAGAAAAAGGCGGAGCTCAGACTGACAAACCAGCAGAGTGGTGGAACCACCTCAGAGTTCATTTTGGAAGTCAGGTACATATACCTGCACAGACTACAGCGATGTGAAAAAGTATTTTAGCTGATTTATTCTGTTTTTGTGTATATCTCATACTGATTGTTTCAGAAATTAAAACAAAATCTAAGATAAAACAAAGGCAACCTGAGTAAACAGAAAATACAGTTTTGATGATGATGATGATGATGATGATGATGATGATGATGTTACTTATGATGTTATTTATTGAAGAAAAAAAGGTTATCCAATACCAAGTGGGCCTGTGTGAAAATGTATTTGCCCCCGTTATTACTAATTCCCCAAATCTATGAAACTGCATTCATAATAGGGTTCAGCTGGACTAGATGCAACCAGACCTGATTACTGCAAACCCTGTTCAATCAAAGCAACACTTACATAGAACTTGGTTAAAGGTCTTACCCAGTAACACATTATGCCAAAACTGAAAGATATTCCAGAAATTAAGAGGAAGGTGGTGATTGAAATACATCAGTCTAGGAAGGGTTACAAAGCTATTTCAAATGCTCTGGTGAGGGCCATTATCTCTGAATGGAAAAACAGTAGTGAACCTTCCCAGAAGTGGCCAACCTTCCAAAATTCCTCCAAGAGCACAGCAATGACTCATCCAACAAGTCACAAAAGAGCCAAGAACAACATCACATGACCTATAGGCCTCTCTTGCATCAATAAAGGTCACTGTTCATTAATCCACTATCAGAAACGCACTGGGTAAAAACGGCATGCATGGAAGAGTGGCGAAGCAAAATCCACTGCTAACCACGAAGAACATTAAGGCTCGTTTGAATTTTGCCAAAAAACACTTCGATGATCTTCAAACCTTTCCTGAGAATATTCTGTGGATTGATGGGTCGGAAATGGAACTGTTTGGAAGACAGTGGTCCCGTTACTTCTGGCATAAACCAAACATAAAATTCCACAAAAAGAACATACCTACGGTCAAGCCTGGTGGTGGAGGTGTGATGGTGTGGGGAATCTTTGCTGTTTCAGTACCTGGGCAACTTGCAATAATTGAGGGAAACATGAATTCTGCTCTCTACCAGAAAATCCTAAATTAGAATGTCCGGTCTTCAGTCCCTAAGTTGAAACTTAAGGGCATCTGGATTATGCAGCAAGACAATGATCCAAAGCTTAGGAGTAAGTCCTAGTCCTAGAAGTAAGTGAAAGACTGATCTCCAATTATCTGAAGCAGTTGGTTGCAGTTATTGCTACTCAAGTTAACACAAACAGATTTTAAGTTTAAGGGGGCAAATAGTTTTGATAACTTGGTGTTTGATAACTTTTTTTTGCTTTAAAAAAATCAATGTCTCTCAAGCGTGTATTACATCAAACTAAAACTTAATGTAGTCTGTTACATCATTCCACTTCAAGGTTATCTGACTATCTGACTCAGTTCTAAGTCTCCCCATCAGTTCTGATAATTTCAGCTTTTAGCTGTGTTAGGAGACAATGGCACATTGAACATGAATTGCAATGTCCCAAAAATATTCTAGCCCAAATTAATAGCTTTTAACATAATCACAGCTCTAATAAGTGCTTTGTGTCTTTTTTTTTTTTTTTGGCTCAAATGTGTCCCTTTTAGGAACCTGTTTTCTATCTCTTTTTGTGACATATAAAATTGCATCTGAATTGCTAAATTATAGTGTTTTCTTGCATGCACTCTTTTAGGCACTTACAGTTTCTCCAGTTAATACACAATTTTACTGCGAGGTGCATACTTAACAATGACAGACACACAATATTATTTATATAATCCAACATACATATGTTACATATATGTGCTAGAAGGAAAAGGAAATGTTTTTTATTACACTTTATCTTTTTGTGTCCTGTGAATACATCAGTAGATGAAGCGCACTGAGTATTACACATACAGCACTAACAAACAAAAGAAGTATTCTGCATTTGACATGCCTGGTACTGTAAAATATGAGGCTTACAAAAAAATACACTGATGAAGCTGCAATAAGTTTATCTCTTCACACCACACTGGAGTTTAGTACACAGAATTTATAAGCAGAACTTTGCAGCAGCAATCTGTCATGTCCACTTACTGTCAAATCCTCGCACCTGAACTAGGTTTGGGGAGAGGATGAGGAGAGCAGGGGGCAGAGAGCTCAGTATATGTATTAATATTTTATGAATATTAATGGTGGCAATCTTCCTAGAGACTGGTGCTTTCTGGATTTCCTGCTAAGTTAAACCATGTCGGGAATTCTGTCTGGCACAATAATCAGGCTTAATTCTGTTGTGTAAAAGTAACACTTGGATAAGCATTATCAGACTTGTCAAATAAATAGAGATTACATTTTACAATGGTAATATTTCCAAATGAATCCACAAACTTCATGTGTGGAGACATAGTATTTTCCATTCTTTACTGCACGAGAGAAGAACGCTACAAGCACTGTCATGTGGCAACCTTTGATGAGTTTGAACTCTATTTTAGTAGTAGTGCTGGAGCTTTGAGCTTGGCGATTAAACCACTTAGAACCATTTAGCTCAGACGTAAAGTCAGAGGAAAAACAAGGAGGCTGAGCAGGGAAAAGAGCTCAAGAAGCCCTAATAAGCCAGTCTAAAAGGTGTCAGTTCGAGGTGATCTAAGTGGACAGTGGGGGTGACAGATCATTTCTGACATATTGAGGACGCACAGCAGCTTAGGAGGTAGGGAATATTACTAGAAGTGAGTCCCGTGAAACATACACTCTCTCAAACACTTTCATTACCTTTTTTTTTTCTTCCATGTGCCAAGTAGTAGATCCACTTACTTGGTGCACAACTCCTTCATAAGAACACAAACAGAATTGAACAAAATAGAACATTTTAAATAAATGTCTGTTCTTTTTAAAATGCTTATAAATAGATGTCTCTTCTTTATAAATATGATAGAAATCAATTCATTTCTAAGTACAGGGTCTCCAGGAAAAAGGCACCCCATTCAACATCCAAAAAGACCCCCCACTTAACAGTATTAACCACTGACAGGTAAAGTGAATAACACTGATTACCTCATTACAGTGCACAGGGTTCATACAAGGTGCTTGAAGTGCTTGAATTTGGCTTTTTGAAATTGAACCCTTTCATGCATAGTGGTCACTACACTGGACTGCTATTCAAAAGCCATTTTCTGGCTGTTGCAAGGATTTCTATAGAATAACTACATAACAGCCACTAGAGTGGACACTAATTCTTCATTTGACTGCATGTAGTCCACTGGAGTGGACACGTCAATAACCTTTTGAAAAATGTTTATAAAAGTAAAATTAACTTAAAAAAATAAATAATTATGTGTACAAAATAGAGTAAAAACACACAGAGAAAAAAAAATACTTGATTAGGATTTCATAATTCATGCATGAAAGGGATAAGTATTGGAAAACCTTGAAAATAGCTATTTTGTATCTACTGATACTTAAAATGTGCTTGAATTACAAAGTCAATAAATACGAATTCACTAAATAACTTAGATTACAAATAGCAATAGTGCACAAATACAGTTGTAGGCACCTCCCAAAAATGTAGTTGAATAAATGGTGTGCTTGCTGCATTTTTGGGTGGATGCAGTTTGAGACTACATTTCCCATGGTCCTTTGTTTTTGAATACCTTGCAATTTGTTTCCATTGGAGTAGTTCAAGCCAATGGGTTGCCTGTTTAATTAAACTCCTAGCCAATCAGAGGTCACCTTTGTTGGGGAGGGGAGAGAGGGAAAAAAAAGGAAAGGAGAGGGAGAGGTAGCGAACAGGAGAGGGAGAAACACGCGGGAGGGGGGGGAAGAAAAAAAAAAGAACAGCGTTTTAACGCAGAGGTGATGTTTGTAGACTAAACTTCTATTAAAGTAGTGACACAAATATCATTTTATTCAGCGAAAGGAAAGCAACTATCCGCTCGGTGAATTTGTGAACTGTAAGGTGAAGTGCTAGCTTAGCTGCGTTTGTTTGTTTTGCACTAGCTTGGGAAAAAACAAAGCTAAGTACAATCTGTAACTCGTGGACTCTGGTCTTCGTGAGGGACGGACATCTGTAACCGCCAGTCGCAGTGTCGCTGTGAAACTGAAGGACGAGTACTGGGGAGTACTGGGGAATACTGGGGAGAACTGTGCAGGTAGCATAGTAGCTACTACGCTGTTTAAGGAGGAACTCCATCGCTGAACCTGCGTCGCTGAATTAACCTTCTGGAACCTCGCGTGCCGTGGATTCATTCTCTCAGCTCGTGACCACAGTGGCTAATTCTTCTGTTCCAGAGGCGTGAGTAACGGAGAGGTTTTGTAGCGTTCATTAAAGGAACCAAGGAGGATTTTTTGTTTGTATGTGCACCAACTCACGGGCCCCAACAGAAAACCCAAGTGCTTGGTGAAGGTTCTGAACAGTTAAAAAAAGGGTTTAAGTGGTAAAATCCAAACTGTACTGTTCCTGTTGTTTCATAATTAGAAAGGAGTGTTTGCGTTACTGGTCTAAATTTTGTTTCTAATACATGTATACAGCTTGAAGTTTTTGTTTAGCATAATAAATGTTTTTTATTTTTGTTATACATACTACCTGGCTTTACTGGACGTTTTTTTATTTAATAAGGTTTATTTATATTTGTCCTAGTTATATTTGATATTTGTTTCTGGGGAATAACAATATCGCTCATAGTGTGTGAGTGGGGTAATTCTTCAGTGGAGGCACCGCGCTATTAGGGATTAAATAATTTACATACATTTCTGCCTGTTATAGTATAACAACATCTGGTAAATGGAGGTTAGCCAAATTCACCATCAACTGCTAAATACTCAGGATCCTGTTAATTAAAACCATTTACTGTAGTAACCTTCTCTAATATTACACTTCCGGCGCCAGGAAGGGGTTACACAGTACACTCAAAATATGACTCCTGCTGTAGCCCCTCCCTCTCATCCTACTATTCACTCACTCATTTTGACAGAGACTACTTCAGTCCACTTTTCAGACCCCTTTAGCAACTATTTTTCTCTCAAAAAAGCACCTATTGACAAATATGTGCTCTGCCCCCCCAAAATAATTCTCCATCCATCCATCTCCATCCATCCATCCATCTTCTATACGTCTTATCATTTTCGGGGTCATGGGGAACCTGGAGTTTATCCCAGGAGCATGGGGCACAAGGCGAGGTACAGTCTGGACAGGGTGCCAATCCGTCACAGGGCACAATCACATACACAATTACACACCCATTCATACACTACGGACACTTTAGACATGCCGATCAGCCATACCATGCATGTCTTTGGACTGGGGGAGGAAACTAGAGTACCCGGAGGAAACCCTTACAGCATGCGGAGAACATGCAAACTCCGCACACACAGGGTCACAGTGGAAATCAAACCCCTGACCCTGGAGGGGTGAGGCGAATGTGCAAACCCACTAAGACACTGTGTGCCCCCAAATAATTCTTGATCCCCCTAATACAAGGTCTTCAAATTTTCACATACAATTAAGTTTCAATTGTGAAAAATAGTTTCTATTGTTTAGTCTATCTGTAAAGAAAATGTCAATACACATTTGACTGCCCCATTGCATGAACATGTGCAGTAGGCTAAATGCGGCAAATACCATGCAATCGTGTACTCAATCAGCCAAATGCAACGTAGATAGCGCGGGATGATACCATAAATGTTTAAAAGACACTTTTTCTTGGAAAATAAATGTTGTAATCTAAATATAGTTGTATCTCAAGCATAATTTTCCTCCACAGTTCATCAAAATGTGTATGGTAAATGTGCACTTATATAGCGCTTTTATCCAAAGCGCTTTACACTGTGTCTCATTCACCCATTCACACACACACAAAAAAAAAAACTTGTCAAAAAAAAAACATGCAAGGCGCTAAGTCTGATATCGGAGTAACTTGGGGTTCAGTGTCTTGCCCAAGGACACTTCGGCATGTGGAATCACCCGGGCCAGGATTCGAAACGCCAACCCTATGATTAGTGGACAACCCGCTCTACCAACTGCGCCACAGCCGCCTCAAACATTACGCGATTTAGACAAAATTGCTCAACTTTAGCCTCATCAGACCAAAAAATTTGTTTCCAAAAGCTCTCATATTTTTTTCTACATGGCCATTCTCAGAAGTGGCTTTCTTCTGGCCACTCTCCCACTATGCCTCAAAACACCATACAATATTTTTGTTGCAATCAATCACAAAAAATGTTCAATTCAGTTAATTTTATTTATGTAGTGGTTTTAAGAACGGAGATTGTCACAAAGCAGCTTTTGCAGAAATCCAGATATAGATGTAGATTTATCCATGATTGTCTAACCTTAAGGTTTATAAATTAAATATTTATCTAAATAAATAAATACATGCAAAGGCTTTATTAATTTTAACTTTATTTAATATTAATAAATGACTTCATGCCAGGCATCAAAAAAGCAAAAAATGTCAGACTACAGCTACTTTGACTGATAAAAACCCCTCAAACTTTTGGAGTTTGCTCTGCACAAAAAGTACATGCTTATGTGAGCCATGCCTCACCAAAAAGAGCTTTCAGAGGATCTATGATCAAGAATAGTTTATTTACATAAAGCTGGCAAGAATCACATAGTGATTTCAAAAACGTTAAAAATTCACCAGTCTACAATTAAGCATAAAATACGGGTCATGTTTTTATAGGAAAATAACAACGATGCAAAGAGAGTTATTGTTACTAAGCTGAAGATGGTTATTGATTATTGTTATATGTATTAACATCAATCAATTGAAGCAGTGTTGCAAAGAACACATCAAGTGATGTGAGAGACTCGTAAACGCCTACTGAAATGTTTACTAAAAGTTATTGTTACTAAAGATTTTTCTTCCTGTTACTGAATTATGGGATGTACATATTTTTCCCATTTGTTTCTGAATGTTGGTTTACTTTTTGGGAAAATGACTACATATTGAAATCTTTTGTGTGTTTTTTTTCACCTTAGGTAAGTTGTTTGTTTATAGAACTTGTTGAGGACCATGTAATTGCTGTTTTGGCCCTGATAAATAAAAGCATACAATTGAAGGAGGGTGTACATTTTTCCCACCCATGACTGTATGTGAAGAAAGGATGCATTCAGTGTTTCAAAATTTTACAGTCATGTTCTTATAAAATCAAGACAGACATCCTGGATTGAATGAGATTGGTTGCTACTTAGCTAACAGGACATGAAGGTTAAGGTTGCATTGAGTGTGTTAAAGTTGCAGCTTATTTAAGGCTGTAATACAGATTGTCCTGCACAGTTTAATCTTTTCTGCCACTCCTACACATTTTTGTCCATTTTATGAAAGGCTTGATAATTAGATGATGAGCTAGAATACATCTGTCTTATCTCTTCATTCCTTTCATCACTATCTGAGTCACATCTGCCATTTTCTTGCTTTAAGTAGTTTTATGCAACAGTGGCCGGCTCTCTTAATGGTTATCAAGCTTGTCAGCTCGAAGGTGGAGACAAAAAATAAAAATGTCCTTATTCTAAAACATGGATTTTATTGTTTTGTTGTATTCATTCTTTCTATGATAACAACATGAACTTGTGATGCAGATGCTCCCCATGAATGGATTTTTGTTTAAACGTGTATTGTGATGAAGTTTTCTTTGAGGAGATTTTTCCAAATTTTTGGAAGCAGTCTCCAGTATTATAACAAATAGCTGTATAAGGGGAATAAAACACTTTATGTGCTGTCATTGAAAACAGCCTTGGGGTGGTACTGGCATCACACCACAATGTCATTGCTTTTTTATGAATATGACTACATTATGTATGTTATTTAACTAGGGACACAGTGGCTTAGTGGTTAGGAAGTTTGCCTTGCACCTCCTGGTGTGATGTGTGTGTTGAGTTTGCATGATATCCCCGTGCATTGAGAGTTTCCTCCGGGTATTGCAGTTTCCTCCCCAGTCCAAGTCATGTGCTGTAGGCTGATTGGCATCCCTAAACAGTCCGTAGTGTGTGAATGTGTGAGTGTGCGATTGTGTCTGGCGATAGGTTGGCACCCCGTCCAGGGTTGTGCCCCTTGTCCCCTTCCCGTAACTCTGTGTAGGATACATGGTAAAAAAAAAATGGATGGATGTTATTTAATTGTATAATCACATTACAACATCCTTATGAGAACTTTATAAGCATCAAGAATGAACCTAATGTCTCAGAGTTTCTAGCCCAGCATTTGTGCTGTTAAACCCATTTTGCATCTTCTCAGTGACCTTTTTTAGCATTACATTATTCCTTGACTTTTAGCCAACAGGAGGCGCTGCACATTGGCGAGTGTGATGTTCCGTGAAGCAGCAGCTGGGATTTTGGGAGATCTGGAGAGACATTAGGTTCAGAGAGCACAGGAGATGATCCACACTACTGCAGGGCCTCAGAGCTGATAAACAGGAGAGACTAAGAGAGCTGGTGCAGAAATCCCAGAAGCCCCTGGCAGCCCTTAACCCACAGCTCCTCTTCGACTCATACATGGAGGGTAAGTGTCACACTGCCAAGAGAGTGTGGGGGAAAAATATTTTTTATATTTAGTCTTAATTATGCTGTCACTTCTGTGCAAACACAACTGTCAACTATTATCAAATTCCTGAAACCAACTTCTGTAGATGGTTAATGCTGTTGTACATATGTATATTCATGTACATGAACGTGCCATGTTAGCAGTTCAGCAAGCACTACTTCTTGGTACTTGCTATTCAGTAACTGCTCATACACATCTGGGTCACTAATTCTTAGACCTAAAATAAATATGAAGTGAAAAATAAGTGAAAAACATACTTACTGTGCATAGAGTTAGTCAATGGGAACACCTCACAAAGATAGTGATACAAAAGTGTGTGCATGTGAGTGTGTGCTGAGTGTGAGAATAACTTGCAGATACAGGGATATATCCATCAACCACCATTACCCAGAGCCCTTAGCCTGCGTCTACATGCTTGAAGTAATTCACATTAAGGACAAAAGTCCTAATTATGCAGTGGGCTATTTGGGGGCCTGTCAAAAGTTTCATACATGTCATTAATCTTGATATTTCTGTGATCAAGCAGGTAGAAAGGGATAAATGTCATTTGTTAAACTCTTATTATGGTCATTATTAAAATGAATATCTTCTTTGAAATAAAGACAGCCTCGCTGTTTAAGTATGCTGTACAAATGTATGCCCTGCTTAATTTGGGAATAATATTAATATTGGTTGGTGACTCCAAACTATTTGTTCTTCTCTTTTTTTCTCTTCATAGGAAAGGATCTGAACTTTGCCCTCTTCCATTATGTACTGGAATAGAACCGACAGATGCATGCAGCAATACAATAACTCTTAAGTTAAACTTTTAAGTCATAACAGTGTCTAAAATGTATGCTGTAGTGTTATTATGCTTGGAGCCAGTCTAGCATTTCTTTGCTCAGAATCTGTGACTGAGTAGCAGCTGCTGGGGTTAATAGAACTTGAAGCTGGGTACTGACGTATTGAAGAATTGCTCAATAAGAAGAGGAAAGGAGCTGCCTGATAACTCCAGTGTCCCATGTGTGTAGCTGTGAGGTAATTAAAAAGAGCACACATGTCTCTGCAGTTCCCTCTCAGCTCAAGATAAGTATGAAGCAAGAAGAGGAGCAGGAGAGTGCAGAGGAGCGTCATCTCCAGTGAGTGAGAGAGCTGAAACTGAGCTGCCAGCAGGTTACTCAAGACACAGAAACACTGATAACAAATGTAGGCGTAAAAGAAAGGGAATTCAACCAAATCAGAGCAGGTACACAAAATTCTTTAATCTAGAGAGAGTTTTGTAATGTCATGTTGAAGGGATGTTGTTGAATCAGAAAAATTAATCTCTCCAACCATTTCCATTTTATTTGTATAGCACTTTTAACAATGGACACTGTCTCAAAGCAGCTTTACAGAATTATATAAACACAGGATGCAGATTCTAAGTGTGTGAATTTATACCTTTTTATACCAGTAGTGACAGTGTCAAGGAAAAACTCCCTAAGATGATATGAGGAAGAAACCTTGAGAGGAACCAGACTCAGAAGGGAACCCAACCTCATCTGGGTAACAACTGATAGTGTAAAAGTAAAGGAAAGTTCATTATAGTTTTTATATAACGTCTGTTTTGTTGAACTAGTCCACTATTCACTAAAGGAGCAAAATTATATGTGGAATTGCAGTCCTAAGGCCATAGCAGCAACCGTAGTCCCAGCAACAACAACGAGAATGTCCATGTGGAATTGAGGTCCAAAACCATTTCCATGGTACTTCAAGTGGCCCCATCCTCAGCAATCTCCAGGCTGCACTTCTTTCTCCATGAAATTCAGGATTCAAACAGGGTTCAGGGTTCTTGTGTGAGCCTCTGAACTTGCACCTAGACATACAATAAAGCACCTTAACATGTGACAGGCACTTATTATTGGTAACCTGCTTCTTAACATTGTGCCATTACTTCTATCTGCCAGTTTCATTTTAATGGCCTAGAAATTGAAAGTTAAAGGCTGTAATTAGCCATCTTTCTCACCCTTATCAGGGGAGCACATTTTGCTATGTCTACAGCAACAACTGGGAGGTTCTTACATGATAATTATCAGCTGAGCAGGTATTTTCAACTTCAGTCTCAGCAGCATCTGAGGAATGACTCATATACACATAAGTGTATGTCCACATGGACATTCTCGTTGTGGTTGCTGGGACTACGGTTGCTGCTATGGCCTTAGGACTGCAATTCCACATATAATATTGCTCCTTTAGTGAATAGTGGACTAGTTCAACAAAACAGACATTATATAAAAACTACCTGTTGCAGGTCTGAAACTAGCTATAGCAACCACTCTAAATATGGCAATGACCTGAGTAGTGTAGGATGGTGCGATGCAACCCACATCAATGCACAGGATCTGTTGCGACAGAGTTTGTTATACTACAGTGCAAGGACTTTGATATTGAAGGATACTGATATCGTTCTGTGGGAAATCCGACAGGCCCCAGCTCACCTGCAATCACTCATAGTGTGTGTTCTGCCTAAAAGTGTATTCTCGCCAAAATTACAGTGCTAGGTCTCATGATGAACCCCACAGGTAGGCCACACAGATTCACTGAGTATGCATTCCCTCACTACACTACATAGCAGCTATTATTATACTTGCCAATCAGATTCAGCCGCATGGGGTATTGGAATCTGCTGAGGATGCTAGGACTGATTACGGCATCCCCAGAGATTTAGTTGGCGTTATACTTGAGCCCATTGACTCATCAAGGAGTCTCTTTTATTTTATTCTTTATTCTTTTTTTGCACTCTGCCTTCCAGCTCTACAAAATTCAAATTCTTATTGAAGATATTGTCATTACATTTACATTTATTCATTTAGCAGACGCTTTTATCCAAAGCGACTTACAAATAAGCAAAGCGATATATCAAGCAGGGAACAATACAAGTAGTGCTACTATACAAGATCCATTGATTGAATACCAGAGGAAGCAAAGTGTACAGAGTAGAGGTGTAAGTGTTTTTTTTTTTTTTAGGAGTTGGTTAGGTGTTCACGGAAAAGGTGGGTCTTTAGCTGTTTTTTGAAGATAGTGAGAGACTCCGCAGTCCGGATTGAGATTGGAAGAGCATTCCACCACTGGGGAACGGTATGTGTGAAGGTTCTGGAAAGGGACCTTACGCCTCGCTGAGTGGGAACTACTAAACGTCGGTCGCTAGTTGATCGCAGATTGCGAGAGGGGAATGTATGCCTTCAGGAGAGAGTTGAGGTAGGAGGGTGCTGTTCCTGACAAGGTCTTGTAGGTGAGCATCAAGGCCTCGAACTTGATGCGGGCAGCTACAGGAAGCCAGTGGAGGGAGATGAAGAGGGGTGTGACATGAGTAGTCTTGGGCTGGTTGAAGACAAGGCGCGCTGCAGCATTCTGTATCATTTGAAGGGGTTTGATGGAGCTGGCTGGGAGGCCTGAAAGCAGTGAGTTGCAGTAGTCCAGTTTAGAGATGACAAGAGCCTGGACTAGTATCTGTGTAGCCTGTTTGGTGAGGAATGGTCGGATTTTCTTGATGTTGTACAGGATGAACCTACAGGACCTTGCAGTTGCTGAGATGTGGTCTGTAAAGGTCAAGCCCTCATCAAGAATCACCCCAAGGTTCCTGGCCGTCTTGGTTGGCATGAGTTTAAGTGAGCTGAGCTGTACAGTGAAGTTCTGGTTGATTGAGGGATAGGCTGGGATGACGAGAAGCTCCGATTTTCCCAGGTTAAGCTGAAGATGGTGCTTCTTCATCCAGACCGAGATGTCTGACAGGCAAGAAGAGAAGCAGGCAAGAAGTCATTGCATTACTTCATCTAGAATTTGTGGACTCACTCCTTTTAAATCTACTTCTGTATTAATGTGCTTCTCTGTTTTGACGCTCTAACTGGGTTAGAGTTAGTTTCATTATATTAGTTCTTTTCTTTTTTTAATTAATGTATTTTTTAATGTGCTACACTGTGTAATATTATTAGTTATAAGTCTTTAAAAGGTAAGGACATTATATTTGTTAAAGTGCGCAGACTATTTATTAGATTTGAAGTCAGTAGGGGACTTTTCTCTTCCTGGATTTGTTTATTTTTTTGTTTAGGTAACTTTGTTTAGCTTACTCTTTGTGGACAACTCAAGGTGGAAAACACTGCTGTCTCCCTTGTTTTATGGAGACTTTGGGTGTGTGTCCCTCTTCGGCTCTAATTGGCTAATTATACTCCTATGGTTTTTTTTACTTTATTTAAATGGTTAGTAATATGGATCCCAGTATAGCTGGGACAGGCACGCCTTTAAGATTTATTAGTTGGAATGTCGGAGGTATGGGTAATCCTGTCAAGAGATTTATTTATTTTATTATTTTTTTCTTCTCAATTAAATATTTGGGAAAGGGAAGGGAAGAGAGAAAAGGTAAATGAATCACATGAAAATTAATCACATGTAAATCAAGGACACTCTGTGAGATCCAAACTCACCACAGCTAGCTCAGCAACCATATTTAAATATCCTCTACTTTACAAGTGATGGAATTTTTATGTAACTATTCTTTGTGTATAACCAAGGACATGACCACTAAAACCACACACAATATCGGATTGTAAATGCAAAAACAGCAGTCCCGTGTGTGTCTGTCCCGCCTAAAGGGGGGTGTATTTACTCTCCATCCCGGAACAACAGGCAATGAAGGACTATATTCGAGAAGCCCTCAAACAAGCCCTCAACCTCCCCCGTATCCGCTGGGTTCTTTTTCGTGGAGAAGCGGGGAGGAGGCCTGCGCCCCTGTATTGACTACCGGGCGCTGAACCGCTGTTGTGTGCGCTACCGATATCCCCTCCCGCTGGTACCGTCCGCCCTGGAACAGTTACGGACAGCCAAGATAGCCAACTGGACCTCCGCACTGCCTACAACCTAATTCGTATTCGGGAGGGAGACGAGTGGAAAACGGCGTTCAGTACACTCACCGGGCACTACGAGTACCTGGTAATGCCCTATGGGCTTTCTAACGCTCCATCAGTATTCCAGTGCCTCATAAACGACGTGCTTCATGACATGCTGGGAAAATTTGTCATTGCCTACATTGACGACATCCTCATTTTCTCTAGCTCACTGGAGGAACACCGGTCACACGTGCGCCAAGTTCTACACAGACTGTTACGGAATCAGCTGTACGTCAAAGCAGAGAAGTGTGAGTTCCACCGGACCACCATAGCGTTTCTGGGATATGTCATAGGTCCCGAAGGGGTGTCCATGGACCAAGAAAAGGTTACCGCGGTGCTGAAGTGTCCGACACCAACCAGAGTCAAGGAATTACACCGATTTTTGGGGTTTGCAAATTTTTATCGAAGGTTCATCCGAGATTTTAGTGCGATTGCCAGCCCCCTCACATCCCTGTTAAGGGGCAGCCGAGCGGCTATCCTGGACGTGAGGCCCAAGGAGCCTTCAACAAGCTCAAGACCGCCTTTACCATGGCGCCCATCCTCCGGCATCCTGACCCGGACCGTCCCTTTGTGGTAGAAGTTGACGCCTCAAGCACAGGGGCCGGGGCGGTCCTCTCCCAGAGGTTCGGGGACAAACCAAAGCTGCATCCTGTTGCGTTCTTCTCGTGCAAATTTAGCCCCGCCGAGCGGAAATATGGGGTGGGGGACCGAGAACTTTTGGCCATGAAGCTGGCCTTTGAGGAGTGGAGACACTGGCTGGAGGGGTCAGCCCACCCATTCATGGTTTTTAATGACCACAAGAATTTAGAATACCTCCAGGCTACCAAGAGAATGAACGCACGTCAGGCCAGATGGAGTCTGTTCTTCACTTGCTTCAATTTCATGGTCTCCTACCGTCCCGGCTCCAAGAACCTCAAAGCGGACGCCCTCTCCCGGCAAGAGGCCCCGGGCCAGGCTCCCAACCCCGCGGACCCGGTCCTCCCTCCCACCTGCAAGCGCCCACCGACAGCATCCCCGCTAATTGCCCGTCCGGGAAACTGTTCGTTCCCGAGAACCATCGAACTAACCTGATCTCCTGGGCCCATTCAGTCAGAGGAACCGGGCACCCTGGGGCAAAACGAACCTATCAGCTCCTACAGGAGAAGTATTGGTGGCCGGGCATGGACCAAGAGGTCCGAAAGGCGGTGGCATCATGCTCCATGTGCGCCCAAGCAAAGGTACCTAGGAAACTGCCAGTCGGTAAGCTAAGACTGTTGCCCATACCCGAAAGACCGTGGTCACACCTGGCCATCGACTTTATCACCGATCTGCCCGTTTCGCAAGGGCACACCGTAATCTTCGTAGTGGTGGACCGATTCTCCGAAGGCCATCCGTTTTATCCCCTTGCCCGTGCTCCCCACTGCCTTCGCTACCGCCACTCTCATATTCCAGAACGTTTTTCATTATTTCGGCATCCCCGAGGAAATTGTCAGTGACCGGGGCCCCCAGTTCACCTCCTGGGTGTGGACCAGCTTCATGGAGAAACTAAGGGGTGACCGTGAGTCTCACATCAGGGGTACCCCCCAAGCCAACGGACAAGCCGAAAGAGTGAACCAGGAACTAGGAGCGTTTTGCGAACGCGCTGGTTTGGCGAAACCCGAAGGACTGGAGCACGTTCATACCCTGGGCGCTGAGTATGCTCAGAATTCCCTGCGCGCCTCGGCCACCCAGCTAACTCCCTTCCAGTGTGTGCTCGGGTACCAGCCACCCTTGTTTCCCGTGGAACGCGTCTCCCTCCGGCGGCGCCGGCCGTCAACCGGTGGTTCGAGTGGAGTGAGCAGATCTGGGCAGCGACCCACCGGGCCTCGAAACCATCTCGGGAAGTACAAACACCAAGCCGTTAAGAGGATGACCACCCTAACTATCAACCGGGATAGAGTGTGGTTTACCTTTAACATGGGACTTGAACAACCTCACAGCGCAAAGCTCATTTTTTAAAACCGGCCCCTCGAATTCCGCCAGGTTACTGAAGATCACCGTTAATCCGCCTGAAGTTGCCGCCACATAGTCGAATATCCCCGTCTTTCCATGTGTCTTTCCGTCTGAAACACGGTAATAATGATCCCCTGTCAGAGATGATGTGCCGAGCACAAACCCAAACCCCAAAACCCCACTCCCCAATCCGAGATGAGGGAATCTGCATATCGAGTGAGTCACATCCTGAAATCTCGGCGCGAAGGCAGGGCTTGGAGTATCTGGTCGCGTGGGAGGGTTATGGACCAGAAGAGCAGTGTTGGTTCCCGCGTCGGGATATCCTAGATCCCGAGCTGTTAGAGAATTTCCATCGCTCATACCCGGGTCTCCCAGGTCCCAGGCCACGAGGGAGGCCGAGGACCATTGGGGCTCCCGGAGTGAGCCCCTTGGGGGGGGCTCTGTCAGAGCGCAGCCCAGTCGGGACGCAAATTCCCAACAGCCCACACACGAGCGCATGCGTGAGAGATCACCGGAATACTAATGAACAACACCTGGTGTTGGCTTTCTTGGAGATACAAGTATTTAAGAAACCACATTCCGAGTTCACGGTCTGCGGTATACGTTCGTAACATTTGTTTGCTGCGATAACCGCTCTCTGATATCTTTTACTTCCTGGTTTACCAAGACTCTCTGCCTGCCTCTGACTACGCTTTTGGATCTTCCGCCTTGTATAACGCTTTCGCTTGTTTACCCCGACGCCGTCCCTGGATTATCCCGCATTCCTTTCACGCCGTGTTCGCTGTCGGCCTCCACCTGCTCCCGCGCCTGTGTCCTCCCCAATGCCTTACACATGTGTAATTTGGGATAATTGTAAATCAGGTCCTAGGTGTACAAAACACTTTGTCACTTATAATTGGCCGGTCTGTGTAATTCTTGATTTGAGGAGCAATAAACATTTCCAGTAGATTATATTTTTTATGATGATGAAATGTATTCAGTGTGTTAATGTTCACAAAAGCCAGGTGTACTGGAATAAGTAATAATGCTTACAATATCACTTCAGAAAATCTTTAACATCCAAGTGCAATCAGGCTTTCCAATGATTGTCAGATAGAGAGATAGCAGGATGGGGATACAGATAACAGAGTAGACAAAATGATTAGAGAAAAAAAATACAGAGAAGATGAGAAGAACAGTGGGATTAGGAAGGAGACGTGAACTAAAGCGTGATGGATAACAGAACAAGTAGAGGACATCAGAGGAGAAATTATTAAAATGACCAAATTATCAAAAGACATTAAATTGTGAGGGAAAAATCATATAGGTCCAAGCATGATGATAGAAGAGATAGTAGTGCATCGCCAGACTTCACTGCAGGTGCTCCATAATGTAATGCATCTCGAAGCTGAACCTTCTGCCCTGATGTTGAAAATAATGGCATTGAGGGTTGTGGTTAGTGGATGCAGCTTATTGTGATGCTCCTTTAAGCATGAGGATGAAGAGTGTGGTAGAGTGTGTGCTCTTAGACAGGTTAACAAAGGAACATGATCTTTATATATATATTTGCTTTATAAAGCATCCCCTTACCTCTGCTCTGTACCATTTTTTGTTCATGCAAATTTGGTTTATGTGTAACCCACCGAATAGGAGCAGGCTAGTAACTGGCCACAGATTGTAGTGAAAGCTTTATCGCTTGTACAAGTAGTTTTACTCTAATTCAGAAATACCAAATTTTGTATACAATGATAAACGTCTTAAACACTAATACAAATCTCATTCAGGGAGAAAAAGGGAAACAAAACAAAATCACGACAGACCACAGGGCTCCAACAGGGCACAACCATAAGTGTGAAGAAAATATACAACCACTACTTGCAATTCACACAGCAATTTAAGCACAGAATCCACACTCAAAAGGAAGTAGAAATCACCAGAGAACACAACAAAATCCCACCCTAACACCAGTGCCTGTCACACCCATGGAGGAGACTCTACAGCTGCCATGGAATCAGGAGGATATGACAACTAAAGAAAAAAAGGAAACAGAATCAGAATCAATCAAAAGTGTCCAATAATATTCATACACTATGTCCAAACAGACTTAGGTAATTCACCACAAAATAAAAGATAGTAACAATAGTCATACTAATCTTTTACAAATGACTGTATTTCAGAAGGAGAGAAATTAAAAGAATCAACCAGATGGTTCTTCTTTAAAAGAGACCTCTAAGCGTAGTTCCCTCACACATCATTCAATAACCTGAAGACTTATTACAGGTGTAGTTTGGGTTGTATAATGATTATTAGCCAAAGACATGATGTAGCTATACAATGATATTGCCTCCCTTTATATGTACAACTCAGTAAATTATATTCCAATATGTCAGATGGGCAGAAAAACTCAAAACACACAGCAAATAAATAGCATAGGGGAGAGCAGGTACAAATGTAACATATTTGTTTTTTTTCTAAATGCATGCATGCATGCAACTGTGACTTATGTACATGCATATACAGTGTCTCTCTGTCTATTTGGGGGGAAAATCATCCATGCTAGCTGGTGATATAGTGGATATAAAAAATGTATATGAAAACAACACCTTCAAAAACTAAATTCTTTGTACTTGTGAACACGCTACCATGTTAAAATAGTTTTCAAGGTGGTGAATGCTAAACCTGTTTTCAAAATTGTGAGAAATCATGTGTGTGATCTACATTACAATTGGGACTCCTGTTATATTTGAATACAATCTTGCTTCAGCGGGTGTCTGAATGTTAAGAGTAGAGAAAGTTTACAGTACAGAGAATACACTCACCCACTAATATTCGTGCTCGTTTACAGATAATTATTGATTGCAAGTGATGGAGAGTTCATGAAGACATTATGCTTTTTACAATCACAGAATTATGTTTAAATAGCAATAGTAATAAGTGTTACTATAGCGACAATCCTGTTATAAATAATAAAAAATGAAACGGAAAAAAAAATTTATCCAAAACAACAAAAGATTTATCAGCTCTGCGTCCTCAATCAATTCCAACACATCTTTAAATAGGTGATTATAAATGGTTCTATGTACACTTTTGGTTTGACTGAAAATCTATAGCACTCACTGACAATATGAGGACATTTGTACTTGATATAAGATGCAAATATAAACATGATGTTATGTGGAAAATATGAAGTCTATCATTTAAACCATCGCTGATTAATTTAACTTAAATATAATTGTTACAGTTGTACCAGCACTCCCTTAAATAACATAGTTATGTGTATAAAATGGTCATCAACTGAACACTGGCTACACATTACTGCCATTGTTTCTGTGTGCAGGTGTAGAGACTTTGGCTGTTCAGACTGGAGTGCATGCCTCTCCATTTGTATTGAGCACACGTTGCACTGAGGATGGTGGAAGTGCATATATTCTTACACTGCTGGCACAGCTAGTGCAGAGAATCACTCAGTTACAGACCCTTCACTCTTACATATGGCATCGCGTGAGAGCCCTGTCATTTTCTTACACCAAAAATCTATTAAAACTGCTATAAGGCCATGCTTCCAGGGTGGGAGGGGTGGCATACTCTCTCTCTCTTATCAGTCTCAGTGATACAAGCCAATTGTGGGCAACTGCGAGCTCATGAATACGTATAAGGGTGGATAGATTGTTCTGCTGCCCTGTGATGGAGCAGCTGTTCAAAAAGATGGGCATGTGATAGTATTCATACTCCCTGTTTGGAAACTGTTATATGATGGTGAGACCTGGCTGGTGGATGGGAATTGGACAAGACCAACTTAGGGAGGAAATGGCTGGGTTGACAGTCAATCAATCACCAATAATTATCCTGAATGTTTATTTCCCTTTCAAAGGGAATTTCTACATTGCATTTACCAGTATGGGAACGCCTTGCGCGTGACCGGTATCTTAAGCTTGTGTAAAATCATGCCTCTACTTATAGGCCTGCCATGATCAGGTGACGTGGCAATTAAGCGCGTCGCATGATATATATATGGCACCTGTGAACCACGCCGCCAGCCTTATTATCTTCAGCGAGACTGCATGTCTGTTGTTTGTGTGACAAAAACGCTTCATTTCTACTCTATATTTTCTCAAAATATCTTAACTTGTCTATCCCTTTTTAAAGAAAAGGAGAGGTAAGTAATGAGCGAGAAAGAGTTAAAGATGTGTGTAACGTGCTCCCGTTTCATCACGGGGGAAAAGTGCACCCTTTCTGGGTGAAGTGTTAGTGGTATAGTATGCAATGGCAACCTCGAGAGGCTGCGCATGGTAACGCTACATTAAGCAGCGCGACTCGCGCTTTTCTCAAAAAAAAAAGGAAGCCGAGTGAGTCGAGTTTCAAAGCCTCGCGGATCTGGGCCGGCCGCTGCCGAGGCAGTAGTAGTCTTGCTTGTGGATCACTGCAGACAATGACAGGGTTGCAGGCCTACCAAGCAGACCTGCTGAGTGAGCTCGACTTATGGCAAAAAAAAAAAAAAGTTGTCTCAAGCTCATCCGGGTGTCCACGAGTGGAGCCTGGGCCAGCACTAGTATGGGGGAAACCCAGAAGGTGAGTAGCCGCACGGCCACAGTCGCGGTCTGCTGTTGGGCCTAATCTGAGAATGGTCATAAAGGCACGAACGGCAAAAGACGATGTCTACCATAGAAAGGGTTACCGGGTCCAGTTATAGCTCGAAACACCCCACCCCCCCATCCCCCGTTCACAGGTGTGCTCACCACATAGGTCAGCACAGACGAGAGCCCGACATTAGCGCAGGAAGCAAGCTCCCTTTTGGACAATGGGGTCCTGAAACAGGTAGCCAGTTCCCTCAGGGAGGGAGGTTTACAGCCTTTATTTCCTGTTCCGCAAAAAAGTGGGAATATGCAGCCAATTTTAGATCTGCATCATCTGAACCGTACTCTTCGGACATACAGGTTCAGAGGCTGATATTCAAACGTATCGTGCCACAGATCCAGTTCGAGAACTGGTTTGTGGCGATAGGTCTAAAAGGTGCATGTTTCCGCATAGGATTATTGCTAGCTTTATCCCCTCGCACCTTCACAAAGTGCATGGATGTCACTCTGGCTCCATTGGGACTCCAGGGCATCTGTGTACCAAGCTACCTGGACGACTGGTTAATTCTAGCACGATCCAGGGAGCTGGCAGTTCAACGTTGAGATGTTGTTCTCACCCACGTGAAGAACTGGGGGCTCAGGTTGAATCTCAGAAAAGTTGGTTTTCTCCGGTGCAGTGGACAACTTTTCTAGGGGTTTTAGGATTCTACTACGATGAGGGCATTTCTATCCCCAACAGGCGTAGTGTCAATCCTATCAACACTGAGCTAGATAAAGCTGTATCTTGGGAGCATAGGGTGGAATCCACACATGTGGCTGAGGTCACATCTGTATGCTGCCCCCCCATCACTGCTCCCACTAGCTCTAGCGAGAGTTCGCCAAGATAGCCTGCTAATAGCACCTTTTTGGCAGCTCGAACATGGTTCTGAGAGATAATATCTCTGCGAGATGGCACTCCTTGGGAGATTCCCATCCGCAGGGATTCACTGTGGACCCAGTAACTGCGCAATAGCTACAGTCCTGGAGCTCCTACAATAACATTTCTCAGCGGGGTGAGCTCCTTCTACAATCAGGGTTATGTGGCCGCCATTTCGGCCAGCCACGCCCTGTTGAGGGAGCCTCTGTGGGGCAACATCCTCTAACTTTGAGGTTCATGCGTGGTCTCAGATCTGCAGGCCGCGCTTACCTTCCTGGGACCTTCTATGGCCCTGGAAGGTCTGTCGGCTGCCCCATTTGAGCCCCTAGAGCGGATCTACTGTCTCAAGCCGGAGGGCTGATTTATCACGCTCGGCCAGAACTCGGCAACTGTGGGTCTGGCCCCTGAGGGGCACCAGGTCATAGATTCGGGTCTCACAACTGAGATTGTTGAAACCATGTTAAAAGCTAAAGCACCATCCACAAGGAAAGTGTATGCACTCAAGTGTCAGCTTTTTGTCTTGTGGCATGAGGGATGTCACCTAGACCCAGTGAACTGCGCAATTGCTACAGTCCTGGAGTTCTTACAGAACGTTTCTCAGCGGGCTGGGCTCCATCTTCTATCAGGGTACTTGGCCGCCGTTTCGGCCAGCCATGACCCTGTTGATGGAGCCTCTGTGGGGCAACATCCTCTACCTTTGAGGTTCATGCGTGGTGTCAGACGGCTGCGGCCCATCTGCAGGCCATGCATACCTTCCTGGGACCTTCTATGGTCCTGGAAGGTCTGTCGGCTGCCCCATTTGAGTCCTTAGGGACCTACCGTCTCAAAAGCCGCAGGGTTGATTTATCATCCTTGGCAAGAACTAAGGAAGCTGTGGGTCTGGCCCCTGAGGGGCGCCAGCTAATAGATTCTGGTCGCACGACTGAGGTGGTAGTGACCATGTTTCTACAATAACATTTCTCAGCGGGGTGGCCTCCTTCTACAATCAGGGTTATGTTTTTTTCGCCCCCTTCGCGAGCCACCGCCCCTGTTGTGGGAGCATCTGTGGGGCAACATCCTCTAACTGCGATGTTCATGTGTGGTGTCAGATGGCTGAGGCCTATCTGCAGGCTTTGCATACCTTCCTGGGACATTCTGTGGTCCTGAAAGGTCTGTCAGCTTCTTGCCGAGCCCCTAGAGTGGATCCCATCTACAAGGAAATTGTATGCGCTCAAGTGGTGTTTGAACGTCAGCTACACCCAGTGAACTGCGCAATCGCTACAGTCCTGGAGTTCTGACAAGAACGTTTCTCAGCGGGTTGGCTCCTTCTACTATCGAGGTTACGTGGCTGCCGTTTCGGCCAGCCCTGCCCCTGTTGATAGAGCCTCTGTGGGGCAACGTCCTCTAACTTCGAGGTTCATGAGGGGTGTCAGACGGCTGAGGACCATCTGCAGGCCATGCATACCTTCCTGGGACCTTGCTGTGGTCTTGGAAGGTCTGTCAGGGACCCCATTTGAGCCCTTAGAGTCAGCCTCTGAGAAGCTTCTGACTCTAAAGGTAGCTCTTTTACAGGCCCTGACATCTTTCAAGCGAGTGGGAGGTCTACAAGCTCTCCCTGCTGCCTTGACTTTAGGGGTGACTCATTTTCGGGAAAATGCCAACAATTTATTACTTATTTCAATGATTTACGCACCCTAGAGGTAGTTTGAGGAGAGGTAGACAGTGAACACTAACCGTCTTACCCTCTTTCTGTTATTTAATTATTATTTTTTTGTATTATTATTATAATTTTTTTATTTTACTTTATTTTATTTATTTTCTCTCTCCCCCCTGTCTTTTGGTTTTGGCTGTGGTTGTTTGGGGGGGGGTTGTTGGGTGGGGTGTTGTGTTATAATGTAAAAAATTCAAATTTCCAATAAAAATTCTATGGCAAAAAAAATAAAAAATTGTGGCTCGCATATATGTAATAAAGATATATTTTTTTGGATTAAAAAAAATTTGGATCAATTTGAAATTTGAAACTTCTAATTGATTTGCTTAGTCACATATTGATTTACAAAATATTTATTTTATGTCATCGACAAGTTGGTTTATTTTAATGACCAGTGAGAAATTATATCCATCTACAGAGAGGGACTCAGCAGTACTTTAATCCTTCTGTCTGTCCATGGTCTCTCACCTCCTCATCTGTACACTCTGATCAAACAGACCAGGTTCCAAAGCTTCAAGTTTCCTGCTAATACCATGACCAATGCAATCATGCTCATCATCTGGTAGATCGCTAACTATACAAGTCAAATTTCTGCCATAACCAATGTAACTTTATTGTACTGTATAACAACATTGAATTCTGAAACTCAGTGTCTAACATTTACTCCACTATTTCTAAGTTGGATTTGTATATGACATTATATGACGTTAATATGATAGATAGATAGATAGATAGATAGATACATACATACATACATACATACATACATACATACATACAGTGGTGTAAAAAGTGTTTGCCCCCTTCCCATTTCCTGTTCCTTTGCATGTTTGTCACACTTAGTGTTTCAGAACATCAAACCAATTTAAACAATAGTCAAAGACAACACAAGTAAACACAAAATGCAATTTGTAAATGCAGGTGTTTATTATTAAAGGTGAAAAAATCCAAACCATCATGGCCCTGTGTGAAAAAGTGATTGCCCCCTTGTTAAAACCTACTATAACTGTGGTTGTCCACACCTGAGTTCAATTCTCTAGCCACACGAGCTGATTATTCCACACTTTCACAATCAACATCACTTAAATAACTGCTTGACACAGTAGTCACCAGAAATCCTAAAAGCTACACATCATGCCGGACCCAAAGAAATTCAGGAACAATTGAAAAAGTATTGAGATCTATCGTCTGGAAAGGGTTATAAACCACAAGCTTTGGGAATACGAACCACAGTAGACCATTATCCACAAATGGCGAAGACATGGAACAGTGGTGAACCTCCAGGAGTGGCAAGAGTTAAAAATTACCCCAAAGCGCAGCAACGACTCATCCAAGAGGTCACAAAGACCCCACAACAACTCCAAGAACTGCGCTCACTAGTTAGTCAGCCATGCCTCCACCATCAGGATACTGGCAAAATGCATGGCAGAGTTCAAGAGAAAACCTGCTGAGCAAAAAACACAAACTTTCACAACACCTTGATACCCAACTTTTGACAACATTCTGTGACCGATGAGACAAAAGTAACTCTTTGGAAGGTGTGTGTCCAAGTTATCTGGCGTAGAGCCTGCATCATAAAAAAACATTATACCAACATAAAATATGGTGGTGTAGTGTATGTCTGGGTGTTTTCTCCAACCTGGAAACTTGCCGTGATAAAAACTATAATTCTGCTGTCACCAAGAATCCTGAAGGAGATGTCCGACCATCTGTTGTACTCAAGCTGAAACAACTTGGGTTCTGCAGCAGACAATATCCTAAACACACCAGCAAGTCCACCACCGAATGGCTGAAGAAAAACAAAGAAACTTTGGAGTGCCTAGCCAAAGCTACCTCCTATTGAGATGTTGTGGTATACCTTAAAGCCTTCATGCTCGAAAACCCCTAATGTAACTGATTAGGACAATTCTGCAAAGATGAGTGGGCCAAAATTCCTCCAGACCTGTAAAAGCCTCATATACGTTATCAAACACTTGGTTGCAGTTTTGTGCTAAGGGTGGCCAACCATTAAGGTTTAGGGGCAATCACTTTTCACACAGGGCCATGATGGTTTGATTTTTTCACCTTTAATAATAAACACCTTCATTTACAAATTGCATTTGTGTTTACTTGTGTTGTTTGACTATTGTTTAAATTGGTTTGATGTTCCGAAACACTTAAGTGTGACAAACATGCAAAGGAACAGGAAATGAGGAAGGGGGCAAACACTTTTTACACCACTGTACATACTTTATTGATCTCCAAGGGGAAATTCAATGACGTTAAACATCACTGGAATTTGGCAAGTGAGAAAAGAATCTGTTAACAAAGTAGCACCAGAATCACTAGACATCACAAATATAAGCATATTGAATGTGTTTCAGTTTGGATTTTTCTTTTTTATTTTATTTTTTAAATGTCAAGGTTACACAGTTAACTTTTCCATGTCACATTAATGGCTTTTTTTTTAATTCATTTCTGAACTTCAGTGTTCTAACTGGAAAATGGAACAACTATTTTTGTTACTGTTGTTCACATAATTATTTCTGAGCAATATGTGAAAGAGGTTTTTATTGGGAAAATTTGAAAATGGGGCAGATAATTATATCCTGAGCTGCTCTTTTCCAACCACATATTATATAACAAGGAACCTTTTTGACTGGCCTCCATAGACCTGTAGCCATAACTGAGTGTTTCATGGGAGGGATGTAGGGAAGCACTTTCTTATACCACCTCCACAGATGTCAGGGTCTCACCCAACCCTCTCTCTCTTTCGTTTTCTCAGCTTCTTGGATGGAATATGATGGTTGGCATTTGAAAAGGGACATGTCTCCCTACACCTTGAGGTGATCCCTTGAGAAAAATACTTGACCTGTGAGACTGAAGTTTTTTTTTTGTTTTGTTTTTTTACATCAAATAGTTTTAGTGTTTCAATTGCATTATGTGTATAAATTAAGTGCATGTCCTGTTTAATTATAATCAGTGATGGCTGGTTGTAATATTCAATGAGAGTTAAAAGAAAAACAGTGGTAGTGTTATTATTATAAAAATCATCAATGTTGAGCCTTATAGCACAAACTCTCATCACATTAAACTGGTATGCATGCACATAGTAACACACACACACACACACACACACACACATTTAAAAACAGTGGATCTACCATTAAAGTGTGCTTAAATAAATTGCCCCAGTGTACAGCAAATTAATTAGTTGTTTTCACTATGTGTAATTATTAACACAACTGTCAATGTTTTACAGGCTGCATGAATCTAGATTATGGGCTAGAAGGAAATCAGCCCTAACCTCTATTCCATACATGTATGGTGCTGTTCCTGGTTTCACAAAAGAAATAAACCATTTGAAGCCATTTGTTAAGTGATTTGTTAAGGGATAAAACATGCCTGGGTCTGAGTACGATTTGTCACAATATTGGCAATGGGAAAATTAGATTTTTTTTCAAGCTCTCACTTCAGTCGCACTAGAGTTCATCTATGGGATATGAAAATAAATAAAAGCAAGCTTCTTGCAAGTCCTGTGGAAACGGGACAAGCTTATAAATAATCAAGCTTGTTGTGTCTTGGTAGTGTTTTACCACTGAGATTATTAGTCACCTGTCATTATTTGTTATGAACTTTAAATAACTGACAGGTAATGTGCTGCTTCCATTTATTCCACTTCCACTTGTCTATCTTCACAAAAAAATAACTGTTTCTCTGATTGCAATTATTTAAAGACTTTTCAATACCTGACAACCTTCAGTTCAATTTTATTTGTATAACACTTTTAACAATGTATATTGTCCCAAAGCAGCTTTACAGAAATATATCAATTCTGGATATCCCTAATGATGGTGGCAAGGATAATCTCCCTGAGATGGCATGAGGAAAAAACTGAAAGGAACCAGACTCAACATGGAACCCATCCTCATCTGGGTAATATCGGATAGCGTGAATGTAAATTATTTCCCTTCTATAACTTTGTACTATATAGTCAAAGAGATTATGGGCTATCAGTATACCCTCAATGATTAAAGTGGGGTGACTGCCTATGAGAAAGGTCTACCCATATACGCAGAATGTAGACAAGACTCTGAGTGAACTTTATGACATTTCGTCAAGGAATTCAGCCACAGTTTCTGGATACTTGAAGAATTTTTTGTGCCCCTGGTAAGAAATCTTCAAAGTTGCTGGGAACATCATCACGTAGGCAATGCCAGGCCCATTTAGTCTCTTTACTTTGGTGAACTCCCATCCATTAGACTGAACAAGATATGAATTTGAGTGTCCTATTAGCTGCTGTAAGTGTCTTGCTTTCTGCATTATGACACGTTTATCCTCATAGTGATGCAAGCAAATGTAGACCACCCTTGGTTTGCTATTTTTTTCATATAGTGTTGTGCAGGATTGCGATGTGCACAATCAACCTTGACTAGGCCTTTTTTTTGTCTCCAACTTCAACAGATTGGGCAGCCAGGTCTCGAAGAAGTCCTTTATATTGCTCCCCTCGGAAGCCATGGTAAGTTGTGCTCATGCAGTCTGTTTGTCTAATATCTTTAATTTTTATTTTTGAATGGAGAACTCTCTTGCTGCTCTGTGATAAGTCAATCAGGGACATTTTCAAGAAGCGGTTTTTGCATTTATTTCATTATTTGGGCATAATTAACAAGACTTCACTGAAAAAGATAGGGGAGGTTAGCCGTCACGCTGTTATTCCTTACAGTGCATGAAGTGAACCACCCACCCAGTATATTTTATCTTCTTGCATGAAAACTTTACCAAGAAGCAGCTACTGAACCTTTTTAGGTCTAGCCTTTTTCCACCTGTGGAGAGCCCTGATGGTTCAAAGTTAATATACTGGCAGCAATTTTATGTAACTTTCTTCTGAGAGAAGAATTTTCTTTAAGCATACACAATTTTATCTCTTTTTCCATTGCTGGCAAAAACTGCCAAGTCTTTTCTCTGAGTTCATTTCATCTGCTGGAATTGCAGTGGTTTTCATTTATTTATTTATTTCCAGGATCATCTCAGATCAAAGTGATGTGCTGTAATGTGGAGAGATCTTATTTTAAACACACTTTACTGGGGTGGAAACCTGGATCCATACATGTTTTGGACTGCAGAATGATATGAACAGGGTCTAAATGCCACTATATCATTCCACTGGATCTAGTCAGTTCACAGCTCTGCCTAGAATCATTAAAAATACAATGAAAATGATGAAGCATGAAAAAAATGCATGTTTTTTTAACAGTGATGTTTATAAAGCAGTCTCTACAATGATGCACACTGATATTGACCGCTTCCTGTAATGTCCAAACATCTTCTATATACCGATCTGTCTGCTGGATTAGCTGTCTGTCTATCTCATTGTCTCATTCCTCTAGTTTCTCTCAGCTGTGAGAGAGTAATGCCGATTGGAGAAATTACCCATTTAAATTTAATCAGCATTTCATTGAAGCCAGTCTTTAATTTTATGCTAGGAAAAATTTAATAAAAATCACATTTTCTCACTGATGGTAATGACTAAATTTTCCTGACAAGGTCACATTGTTTCATTAAGAATTGCTCATTTAAAGTTCAACCCTTGAGCAAGACATGGCATTTGGTAGACGATATATCTTTTTTTACTTTATCAATGTCAAGGCATATTAGTTTAATCTCTGCTCAGTCTATAGTCATGCATTTTTTTCAATTGGCAACCCCTTTTGTATAGCCTCTGGTGAGTTTTTTTTATTAGAATCGTGAGCACAACATTGCAAAGAGGATGAATCAGGGTGACATTGTATTTTGTAGTCGACGACAGATAGTAGGAAGGTCAATTAAACCAATATAATTCATTATCATTCAGTTCAACCCTGATGCCGCACATTATGTGTGGGAAAGAGCCCTGGCTAGATGTAAATGGGACATGGCAGGAGAAACTGGTGATGTAATAACATCATAATGAAAACAGGGACCAGTATAATAGTAGTTGTATATTATTACTTAACTTTAACTTACAGTATCTCACAAAAGTGAGTATGCCCCTCACATTTTTGTAAATATTTGATTATATCTTTTCATGTGACAACACTGAAGAAATGACACTTTGCTACAATGTAAAGTAGTGAGTGTACAGCTTGTGTAACAGTGTAAATTTGCTGTCCCGTCAAAATAACTTGACACAAAGCCATTAATGTCTAAACCACTGGCAACAAAAGTGAGTACACCCCTTAGTGAAAATGTCCAAATTGGTCCCAAAGTGTCCATATTTTGTGTGGCCACCATTATTTTATTAACATAATTTCCTCCAGACGACAATTTCATTAGGTCTATGAGTCATTGGTAATACGTACCAGGAACTAGTTTTATAATGACTGGTAATGGAATGATTTACAGTCAGTAATCCAGCACTAGAACAGCATTAGAATGTAAACATTGTCAGAAAAAGGAGATGTCCAAGACAAAGAGTCTGGAATAAAATCACAGTGGTATCTTTATTACATTGTTTTATTTAATAATTTAATCACACTTCATTCTCTAGTTTTGTTTTCTTTTCAATGTATTTCCAAAAGTCATCAACAACACGGGCAGTCAAGATCCACATTCTGCATGGCTATTGAAAGAAGAACGTCTGAAGCCTTATGTTGAGACAGAGGAGAAAGAAACTAACCATAGATGTTGTGCATATGACCGATGAGTGTAAGTATACAAAACAATTAAATTTTAGTTCAGATTTTATTTGTTAGCACTTTTAACAATGGACATTAGCACAAAGCAGCTTTACAGAAGTATATACATTTTAAATGTGTAAATTTATCCCTAATGTGCAAGCCAGTGGCAATGATGGCAAGGAAAAACTCCCTGAGAGGAGATGATGAACAAATCTTGAGAGGAACCAGACTCAAAAGGGAACCTGTCCTCATCTGGGTGACAATTATATATAATTCCCTTCTGTAACTGTGTACTACATGGTCAAAAAGTGCCATTTGTGTAACCAGGAAATTCATTATACATTTAATATGAAGTCAACAAATATTTTGTTGTAGTTATCAACTGTTCACTGAGACTTGAGTGCAAAACTATTTGTTGCAATTGCAGTCCTAAAGCTATCATAGCAGTTGTATTCCTAAGCCATCATAGCATAGCTGATCATATGAATTGATGTCAAAAAGCCATCTTTATGGTGGTTGTAAATGGTACCATCCTCAATAATTTCATGTATCTTTAGGCTGTCCATATGGGGCCATGCTCAGCAGCAGCGAGTGGGTTCCGAGTGATGAGCATTCCAACCAGAAAAACGATATTAGGATGGATCATGCAAGTCCAGAAAGCAGAAGAGAGAGTAAGAGAGAGAAACAACTGGGTTGGTCACTGGTCTTACCATGTGTAAATATTGTGGCACATTGGAAAATTTTCAGCACTGAAGAAGGTTCAAAGTGTCATCAACATTAAATATTACATTCATTAACCAGCTACATGCAACATGTTAATAAAGTAAACCTTCCAGTGTAATCATGAACACATGGTCAGTTAGCAGACTTGTGGGAAATGAATGTATGGTTGCACTGAAATGTACAGTATGATCCAAAATTCTGAGCACTAGTGAAAATGCTTCTATTTTGCATTCTATCTTCCATTTCTAATTTAATACACCATTTTTCATTACAGATTATATTATTGATTATTCTGACAACTTGAGTGAAGAGTGGAATCTTTGAAATATTTACATGAATTATTTCAGAGTTTCTTAGTATTTGGTATGTCTCTTTTTTGCTTTAATGACAGTGTGCTCTCGAGCTGGAATGGACTCCAAAAGTTTGTGTGAAACCGTACGATCCATTTTAGACCATTTTAGAGTATGATCTGAGCACTTCAACAGAAGAGATTGGCGATAAAGAAAACCTGACCTTTTGTACAAAGTAATTAACATGGGTCTCATACTATTGGAACCCACTGAATGTTTAAATAAAATTTTAAGGTAATTTTTAGTCATAGTTACTGTCAGAGCTATGCTGTTTTCTGAATATTTATTCATATTACATAATACATAAAAAACATAAAGGAAATGTTCACTCTACCTGTGTGCACACAGTCTCATTGAATACCACTAAGAGAGAATTACAATCAGCCAGAAAGGTTCCATGCAAGTGTAGATGAATAAGCATGCAGCTGTGAGGGAGATACTGTGAAGGTATTTAAAAAAAAACATACATCTCCACTACTGTATAAAAGGGAAGAGAGTTCTAAGTGAGCTGTTCTGTGTGTTTGTAAAACTTGATTCTTCTACAACCATAGGTGTAATATTTCGATGTCATCAGCAGTGATATTAAAAAAAAAAGTAATCCACAACAGATTACTAATTACTATTTTAAAATTGTAATCTGATTAGATTTCTGATTATTGCAAGTAAAAAAAAAAAGTAATCAGATTACTAATTACTTTAATTTCACATTACTTTCAAAACCTATCAAACCTAGAAAAATACAATACAAATTGAAACCCATAGTAATTTTTAGCGCACAATGTATGATTAGAAAAAGTTGGATTAATCAAACTTGCCTTGGGTGCTGTGACTGTTTGTAGGACTACCAGACCGATAAAATATAAAACCTTTCTAACTAGGCTAATTTGGTGTCACTAGCCAAGGGTAGGCACAGCTAAGCTATGCATTTAGCTTCGACAGTGCCATGCAAAATATATTATCTTTCCTTATGCCCTGCTCATATCATGTTTACATAATCCGGAATTCATTTAGACATTTACACACCTTGTTTTCCTGCAGAGGATGTTAGTGCATCAGTTTCAACCCCTTTACTGGTTTTTTAAAAAATCAGAGTATATCCATTTTTCCTCACACTGACTGTGAGCAAGCGTTTGTCAGAACTGAGAGACTGTCAGCCAATAAGACATTCAGTTACATAGTGACAAACCACTGCAAGTGGAGAATTATTTTTATTATTATTATATCAATATTAATATTTTTAACATTTTACTTAATATTGTTTTCTTAACAATAAACGTGTAACGTAAGTAACAATTTTATTGACATCAGTAACTGTAATCAAATTACATAAATTTAAAATATAATGTGTGTCACGTATCTGGGAAACCTGGATTTCCCATCAGCCACTGCACTACACCACATGAGCCGCCACATGCACCTGATTCACGTTTTTGTTAATGAGCACTCGTGTATTTATAGTGCTTGTCTGCACTTTCTCCTGGTCTTTCGTTGTTTAGACTCACGTTTTTTATGTCAGTGTCTTTCTCTCATGCCACAGAGTTTTTCCCAAGTGTCTTGTTTTGTAGTCTGTTTGTTTGGAATTAAATGTTTAAAATCTGCGATTGCTTCTGCCTCAACCTCCCGCCCGTGACAGAACGAAAGACCGCGAATTAGAAGCAGCAGATTTAATTTTTAATTTTTTTTTGTTCACGATGGATGCCTGGTACAACAACTACGCGGAGTGGTATCTCTGGCTCACGGAGCAGGGAAGAAGGTCGAGGGCACTGATGGCTCAGACTAGCCGCAGTCTCAAATTACCATGCGCGTACAGCGCGCACCATTCCAACACCGGAGTTCGTGGTAGAATATACCAAGCTACACGGGGTGTTGGGTTGCTCAAAGATGAGACCGAATCCCGCCCTCCCTCCTCTCTTCTGGATATCGCTCTGCCGTCCCATTCAGCTGAGGTCGTCACGCAGCCGTCCGTTCAGCTGAGGTCGTCACGCAGACGTCCCTTCAGCTGGGGTCATCACGCAGCCGTCCCGTTCAGCTGAGGTTGCGTCACGCGCCTTCCTGTTCAGCTGAGGTCATCGCGCCAGCCTTCCTGTTCGGCTGTGGACGCCGCACAGCATCCCTGCTCAGCTGGTGGGACGCTCAGCATCCCTGCTCGGCTGTGGACGCGCTCGTTCACCGCTCGTGCTTTCGGCTGTGGACCGCTCAGCATCCCTGTTCGGCTGTGGACGCCGCTCAGCATCCCTGCTCGGCTGTGGACGCCGCTCTGCCTCCCTGCTCGGCTGTGGACGTCGCTCTGCCTACCTGCTCGGCTGTGGACGTCACTCTGCCTCCATGCTCCGCTGAAGACGTCGCTCCTTTACTTCGCTGCGCTCAGTGTTTCGCTCCCCCTTCCTGCTCCACGGAGGATGCCGTTCCCCCCTCATGCTCCTTGGAGAGCGTCGTTCCTCCCTTAGGCCTCGCGGAGAACCTCGCTCCTCTCCCTGGCCTCGCGGAGAACCTCGCTCCCCCCGTGTGCCTCGCGGAGAACCTTGCTCCCCCCTGGAGCCTCGTGGAGACCCTCGCTCCCCCTTTGAGCCTCGTGGGGGACCTCGGGTTCCTCTTCTGCCCCAGGAAGGAGCTCGCCCCGCTTCCATGCCCCGCCCAGGACGTCCTTTTGCCTCCTTGTGCCGTTGTGGGAGCCGCTCGGTCTACTGGCTTTGTCAAGGACCTTTTGCCCGGGGCCGCCGGTGGGGGGGCCGTGTCGGTTTGGGCGCTCCGGGAGTAGCACCCTTGGGGGAGGGTTCTGTCACGTATCTGGGAAACCTGGACTCCATTTCCCATCAGCCACTGCACTACACCACATGACCACATGTGCCGCCACATGCACCTGATTCACGTTTTTGTTAATGAGCACTCGTGTATTTATAGTCCTTGTCTGCACTTTCTCCTGGTCTTTCGTTGTTTAGACTCACGTTGTTTATGTCAGTGTCTTTGTCTCATGCTACAGAGTTTTTGCCAAGTGTCTTGTTTTGCAGTCTGTTTGTTTGGAATTAAATGTTTAAAATCTGCGATTGCTTCTGCCTCAACCTCCCGCCCGTGACAATGTGTTACATTACTGTGTTATCAGAAAAAGGAACTAGATTACAGTTACGTGTTACACCCAACTCTGGTCATCAGTGAACAATACAGCAGGAATTGCTGTTTGTTAATAAAAATGAAACAGAGAAACAGAGCTGTTCTGAGATATTTAACTGCAAATAATGTTATGTTAGCAAGTGAAATTATCTTGAATATATTTTACAGCATTACTCCACTTAGTATCAGAGTTTGTATCGATCCACACCATATGTAAGACTCTAAATCAGTAAGGCTATTTGATGACCAAGTAGTGAAAAAGTCCAGTAAGCCAGTGCTTGGCTTTTCATTATGTTTGAAGAAAATACATTAAGCATAATATATATTAAAGTACAACATTGAGTCAATGTTATGGAGCTAAAATAACTGCTAAACCTAAATTCTACATTAAATTTAAATAAACATCATTCATTCGTTCTTCAGTAGTCGCTTTATCCTGGGCAGGGTCAAAGTAGATCCGGAGTCTATCCCAGGAATCCTGGGAGCAAGGTGGGACCATGCCAGTACATCGCAGGACACCTGTGGGAGGTGGAAGAAAACCGGAGAACCCCGAGGGAGAGTGTTTAATTTAATTGTTTTTAACTGCTTAAACTAATTTTCATTGTCATACACCTTGTCATTTAAGATCATTGGCATAAGACTGTGAGACATGATAAGACATGATATACACTGTTTGTTTTGAACTAATTTAATAATGAGTATTACCCAGGGTCAAACTTAAGGAGTCATTTTTTGGCCCTATCTGAGTTAAAATTTTAGGGGTAATATTAAATTATTTAGCTTATTAGTAATTATTATACAATAATATAATACAGGAAGTGCTCTCAGTTGCATGAAGATATCAAAATAACACACTAGACAAAGCGCAAGATAAAGAATGAGTGAGTGATTGGGTGAGTGTGCGAGTGAGTGCATGCAAGTGTATATGTGTGTGAGTGTGTTGAGTATGTAAGTGAGTAAGTTCGTGAGGTTTTTTTTTTGAACACCAAACAAATACAAAAAAATGTATAGTAAATACAAAATAGTACAGTATCTCCTTCTTAAAAAAGCATGACACAATCCAGCAGGATCCAGAGGCTGGTCATTTAAAACAAAAACATGCAAGAGAAATAGGTAATCAAGTTGACTTCATGTATGTACTGTCTGTCATCTCATCATGTCACATGCTTGGCTTAGTTGTAGACCTCTGCTAACGTGCTAGCTAAAGTTTGCTAAATTGCCTCAATTTTCTAAGTGTTTGTTTGTATGTTGGTGGTATGACAGAGACACTGATTGTAGCTGCTGTTGTGATTGTATCTTGAAAGGGTTTATATCACTCGAATCACAAAATTCTTAGCTTTCCAAAGATATATTGCATGAGTACCTACAATATCTCACAAAACTGAGTACACCCCTCACATTTTTGTAAATATTTTATTATAACTGTGACAACACTGAAGAAATTACACTTTGCTACAATGTAAAGTAGTGAGTGTACAGCTTGTGTAACAGTGTAAATTTGCTGTCCCCTCAAAATAACTCAACACACAGCCAATTGGTCTGCATGGCTGTCATCCCAGAAGGAAGCGTCTTCTAAAGATGATGCACAAGAACCATGTCCTGTGGTCTGATGAGACCAAGACCAAGAAATTTACATGGTTCAGATGATGTCAAGCGTGTTTGGCAGCAACCAGGTGAGGACTACAAAAACAAGTGTGTCTTGCCTACATTCAAGCATGGTGGTATGAGTGTCATGGTCTGGTGCTGCATGAGTGCTGCCGGCACTGGGGAGCTACAGTTCACTGAAGGAACCATGAATGTCAACATGTACTGTGACTTACTGAAACAGAGCATGATCAGTATGCAGTATTCCGGCATGATAACAACCCCAAACACACCTCTAAGACGACCACTGCCTTGCTAAAGAAGCTGAGGGTGAAGGTGATGAACTGGCCAAGCATGTCTCCAGACCTAAACTCTATTGAGCATCTGTAGGGCATCCTCAAACGGAAGGTGGAGGAGCACAAGGTCTCTAACATCCACCAGCTCTGTGATGTCATCATGGAGGAGTGGAAGAGGACTCCAGTAGAAACCTGTGATGCTCTGGTGAACTCCATGCCCAAGAGGGTTAAGGCAGTGCTGGAAAATAATGGTGACCACACAAAATATGGACACTTTGGGCCCAATTTGGACATTTTCACTTAGGGGTGTACTCACTTTTGTTGCCAGCGGTTTAGAAATTAATGGCTGTGTGTTGAGTTATTTTGAGGGGACAGCAAATTTACACTGTTACACAAGCTGTACACTCACTACTTTATATTGTAGCAAAGTGTAATTTCTTCGGTGTTGTCACATGAAAAGATATAACCAAATATTTGTGAGAGGTGTACTCACTTTTGTGAGATACTGTATATACAGAAAGAAGCTGTGTACATAGCATAGTTTTACACTTAACAATGCAACGGCCTGGAGGAGAGGCATCGAAATTTACTTCGTCTCTGAAAGGTAAGAGAGTTACAAAATAAAAACTTACCACTGTGAAACCTTCTGCTCAAGTTGTGCTTGGAAAGTTGGTCCTGGTTGAGCATCCACATTTTCTTAATCTGACTCAGGCTCGAACTGATACGATAAAACTGACGACATGTTGCTTAGGAGCTTAGAATTGGAGGCTGAAGATAAGCCAAGGGGCAGTTTGTTTACTGCTTGCACGTCAGGCTGTGGTGTCACAGGTTTTAAAAAATCCTGTGATCGTTTTCATTTTACTGAGTGCTTCCTTTTTGCGTTGTCTCTCATTTTTTTGGCTTTCTTTTAAGCACGCCACTTCGATATCGCTTATCTGCCATTATAACATCAACTAATAAAGACAGGTTTCAACAGTGACACGTTGTTGTAACCAGCAATAATCAAAACACATCAAGATGACTGATGTATAATTTAACTAATTAAATGCCATCATTCTTTACATAGGGCAGGGATCGCCAACCATGCTAGACCAATCAACAAACTTTCAGTGAAAAATAAAATGAGCAGCATATAACTGAACAAATCCAACAAACTTAAACTGGCGGGGCCTCCATGGGATGGAGCCTAGTCAAGCCCAATGGTAAGTCCGGCCCTGCTATTACCATACACACACCAAAACAGACACACACACAAATATATTTAGTTAATTCTGAAGTTTGTTCACTCCGTCTTGCTTAATCTTTGTGTCTTAAGAGCATCATGTCAAAAAAACAGTCGTGTATAATGTCCAAAGTAGAGCCAACATTCCTTGATGTTAAATCTAGGCTATGCTTAATTAATTTACTGGTCTAATTTTGAAAATTCTAATACAAATGTTTTTTTTGTGTTTTGTTTTGTTTTTACAATTTTACAAAATGGAATCATGCATAATTTACAGTGCCTAAGTTAGTAAGGAAACCTAGTCATATTATTAATGTGGTGAAATGTTAGTCATTGATGGCCCCGATGGCTAATTCTATGCCACTTAATAACCCCATATCTGAAACTCTTGTTAGTCAGACTATAATGATATATAGGCAGGTAAAATCAATAGTCTAATATTAGATTGAAGGAGCTACGCTTGTTAGTAGTACTACCACATACATAAATGAAAAAACTAAATAAACAAAACAAGCATGATCTCATATTACTGGTAACACTTGAAATAAAATGAATACAGCCACAACACCTATTGCTAAAATTGAGCTATTGCTATTCAAAGGGTAATGTAATTGTTAAAGCTGTAGCTGCTCATAGGCCATCAGTATTTAGAGCTTTAGAGGTGACACAATCTGAATCCTGTTATTTTGGTGGAAAAAGTTCACCAAGCAACCTTGACATGTAAGTGTGAATTATAGTTCATGCCTTGCTCAGTTACATAGGGCACACTTTGTTTTCTGGGATAGGAAGCTGGCTGTAGGAACAGGAGTTACTGTGTTGCTCATTAGCTTTTGGTGATGAAGTGGTACTAGCAGCAGGGATTCGGGCAGCTATGGCTGACATCTCGCCTGTGTTGCTCTCACCGATCATGCCTGCTCGGTCAATAGACTGGTTCACTTCTACTGTGGTGTTGCCGCTGCAGCTGAGCAGTTGAATCAGGCACTTCCTGAACTGAACAACACAAAGAGGTCAAATATCAGAGCAGTTTCAATGCATCAAGGTTTAACAATTTCAGCTGAGTAAACTGTATATAGGCTTCAAGATTTGCTCAAAAGAATAGGCACTCAAGCCACACACCAGATATGAAAAGATTTTAAAAGAGGTCAGAAATGTAAAAGCAACAGTGACAAAGGGTGATGATATTAGATGGGAGGGTTAAAATCAAATACATTAATTTCTTGTTTTTGAGCCATTCCTTGGTGGATTTGCTAGTTTGCTTAGGATCACAATCCTGTTCAAAGGTCCACTTTCAGTTCAACTTCAACTTTCAGACAGATGGCTTCACATTACCTTCAACACTCTTTGATATGATGCAGAATTCAAAGAATGAATGCAAGCTGTTCAGTCCCTGAGGCAGCGAAGCAACCCCAAAACGTAACATTTCCACCATCATGCTTCACAGTTGTTATGAGGTGCTTCTCCTGAAAAGCTGTCTTTGGTCAGTGCCAAACATGTCTACTGTTACTGCGGCCAAACAACTCTATCATTGATTCGTCTGTCCAGAGCAAAATATTCCAAAAGGCCTGAAATTTGCCTGTATGCTCATTGGCAAACTGTAGTCTTGCTTTAATGTTCTTTTTAGACAGGAAAGGCTTTTTTCTGGCATGCCTCCCATGCAGGTGAAATTTGTGCAATCTCTTTCTGATTTCAGAAGCATGTGCTTTGACACCGACAGTTACAAGACTTAATAGCAGATCCTGTGATGAAATTTTGGGGTTCACAGAGACTTGTTTTTGCATCAGATGTTCTGCTCTTGGGCTGAATTTGCTGGGACGGCCAATCATGGACAAATTGGTAGTCATCAATTCTGTTTCACTTGTAGATTATTTTCTTTACAGTGGAATGATGTATTTACTTGGCATGATGACACCACACACCTCAACAACCTCAAGTGAACACCACACACTAGATGTGAGAGGTTTAAATAACACCTGCACTATCTAAGCAGGTTCTAATCACTGGCATACAATCTTGCACACCTGATTTTAATTATATGGATTTGAAGGTGTGAAAAACATAGGAGTGTAGAGTTTATCACCTTTATTAATTGGCACTGTTTTGGCCAAAAAATCTCCAAGGATCACAGCTGAAGAATTGTAGTAGTTAGTTGCATCTAGGGGTCAGAAAGTCTCCAAAACTACAATCTGAAGTCACCTACATCATCACAAGTTGTTTGGAATGGTTTCAAGAAAAAATCCTCTACTCTCATCCAAAAACAAACTCAAGCATCTTTAGTTTACCAGACATTACTGGAATTTCAAATGGGATTGGGTTTTATGGTCAGATGAAACCAAAATAGAGCAGCAGTAAAAATAAACACCAGAGGTGGTTTTGGCGTATACAGAGCGCATACAATAAACACCAGAGGTGGTTTTGGCGCATAGCCATATGGAAAAGGACCTCATGCCCACGGTTAAATATAGTGGTGGCTCTTTAATGTTTTGGGGCTGTTTTTCTGCCAGAGGACCTGGACATTTTGTTAGAATACAATGCATCATGCATTGAATCAAATATCAACATATATTAAATTAAAACCTGACTGCCTCTGCCAGAAAGCTTAAAACTGGTCATGGTTGGATCTTCCAGCAGAACAATGATCCAAAACACACATCAAAATCAACACAAAAATGGTTTCTTGACCACAAAATCAAGGTCCTGCCATGACCATCCCAGTCCCCTGACGTGAAACCCATAAAAAAAACTTGTGGGGTGAACTGAAGAGGAGAGTACACCAGCATATAATTTGAAAGATCTAGAGAGATTCTGTATGGTGGAATGGACTCAGATCCCTTGCCATGTATTCTCCAACCTCATCAGGCATTATAGGAGAAGACTCAGAGCTCTTATCCTGGCAAAGGGACGTAGCACAAAGTGCTGACTAAAAGGGTGCCTATAATTATTGCACATTTAACAAAGATTTTATATATCTATCTATCTATATATATGTACCAAGGGTGCCAATACTTGTTAAGGGAACTCCATGTAAAAATAAATAAATCAATAAAAAACCAACAATTTCCACTTGTTTTTTTTTTCACATGACTGTATGATTTTTCACATGACCACTTAAATAGAGATGACATTTTATCCTAAAAAAAAACCCACAATAAAACAACCTCGTTGTGGTGTAGTATATGAACAAAGGAGTATGAAGATGGCAGATAACTGTAGCTTATAAATGAATATATTCTAAATCCTATTATGGTGGAAAAAGATATTGTAAATCTCCCTTCATATCTCAGTGTTAGAGTTGAGTGTGCACAGTGCACGTCTTTCTCAGTTATCTTGACTAGCTGCATCAGGAATTGAACATCACACAGATCTAGGTTTCTAGGTCTAAGTAATGCATGTAGGTTTTATAATTTCAGCAGGCAAAATTATAGCTTAACATAACTTTTATTTATTGTTCAATAGAGTGTACAAATGAAAAAAAAAATACTTTAGCAGGTTTGGCATGATTAAGCTGGAAACTAATATTTTTCTAAAAATTTTTGCCATGTCCACCATACATAATTCACTGTGATCAGAGGTCACCCTTTCAGGAAGTTTTGAAAATATTCTTCTGTGGTTCCACTCATTTCCTGGTTTTGTGAGCACCTGTTTTTTTGTTCCACCTGATTAGTCTCCCCATATAAATTCTATTTTTTGGCCCTGTAGCTGTTTAGTAGCTGTTATTTTGGTCGACTGTTGTTACTCCAATAAATGTGAATTATATACAGTCATATGTGGTAGCTGGATGACCAACAAATCAAGAGGTAGTCGATGTTAAAATGGCTAATGCTGACAAAAGCAGATCGAGCAATGATTGTTGTTCTCATGTTCATGGATGGATTAGATTTTATTAAACTAGCTGACCAGTTATGTTTGTTATGCTAGCAACAAGCATTAACATACTCTAAAACTGCAACCCTTTTTATAGAAACATGTTTTAGTGAATCAAATTGACCTTTCCAACACTTACAAATAACCGATTATTCAGAGTGATATCGGCTGATACCGATAACTGATACCAATAGTTCTGCCTTTTATGCCTTCTTTTAAATTAATAATAATTATTTCAACAATTGTGAAAGAAATGCAAATAAAAACTTTATTCTATCCATTTCAGCAAGTTGTTTCACAGTAACTGGTCTCATAAACAGAACACACATTACTCTAACGAACATTAACACATGAACTAAATTCTGACGACTAAAGTAATATTTCTTAACTTATTGAATGTTATTAATTCACATTAACATTGAATTCTAAAAACCTCCTGTTAGGCTTCACATTCACTCACCACAAACAAAAGCATTTCTACTTCATCATTGAGCATCAAACTGGTTATATATAGGCCTAATATAAACCTTTTTTTGTTGACGATATTAACTTATATTAACATTAACTAGATAAGAAATATACTACTCTTCAAATGTATTTCTGTCTGCAATATATACTTTTTTAACTTCATTTAAATCTTTCAACAGAGCACTGGCCGTTTAATTCAGCACGAGTATCGTGGGGGAAAAAATTTTACTTGACCGCAAAACTCCCGCTTCACTGCTGCTCATGTCCGGTGTAAAATCTTAGCGGTGCAGAGCTTACAGAGATTACAAACTGCGGTTTTCTCATCATTCCACACAAGAGACATCTTTACACACAGCACGAAATTGATGTTTCCTGCCCTCTTTTGATTGACAGGATATAATTGGCCCTGAACATCGGATGTTTTTAAACTATGTGCCAATAGCCAAGGAAAAATAGCCTTTATAGCCTTTTATACATTGGTACATCTCTAGTTTTTAGTCTAGGATTTTTTTCTCCTCAGAATTTAGTCATGTCTGTGGTCCTAATATGAATTAATGGCTTTGCTTATAATCTGTTTATTAAAATCTCATATGCAGACATAACTTGTAATAGATGTTGACCTTAATTTAATTTTAGATGCTATGTTAGATAAAGCCTCTTTAAAAGCATTAATCTTAAACCAAGCATCCAAGGCACGCAAACAGAATTGGAGTGCTCTCTTTAAATGGCAGTAGAATCATTCTCTAACTCACATTTATTTCTGCAGTTACTAAATGTTACTCACGTTTATTTCTGCAACATATAACAGTGAGGAAACAGAAGCAAGAACTGCTAAAGTTGATAGAGATCTGTGCATCCTGGAAATAAAACGGACATGAATACACCTTTTACTCACATAAAGCATAATTGACTCATAAGCGTATCCATCACTTGTCAATCCAGTAATATGGTATATATATCAAGAAATTTCTTTAATCAGTGGCCCAGGGTTTATATGTTTTCTAAATAGGAACATTGATGACTTCTTATTGGTGAACATTTAGCTTTTCCAAGAGTATTATCAGAATCCATGAAAACATTCTTTAGGGGCTAAATCATTAACTACTATTCTGTAAGGAAATAAAGAGTACAATTGATGCAAAAATCCCATGAAATAGAAATCAATTTGTAGGAATTGGAGCAGTTCAAATCTAAGCATTTCCACATACAATTTTCAAAATTCCAGCTTTTCCACAAATCAAGCATAAAAACTGGAGTATGCCATTCTTAACACTAAAGAAACAAGGCATGTTCTTCCCAGAACCAATGAGCATTTCTGTTAACAGTTGTGGAAGATACTGGCATGGCAACGTCTAAAAATAAAATATTAAACCTTAATAAAATTGTGTGTGTATAAAGTAATTATAATATTATACTAAATTTGATTTCATGCATTCTTTAAAGCAATTTTAACAAAGGTTAAAACACATGACCTTGGTAAATAATGGGATGGTCACTTATTGCCCATTTTTCCTCTTCATAAGTAAATGTGTCATGAGCCATGTCTCCCTGCAGTTCTCAAATGGTTTCCCACTGAAGCTAAGCAGGGCCATTATCTGGATGGGAGAGCTCCTGGGGAGAACTAAGGTTGCTGCTGGAAGTGGTATTAGTGAGGCCAGCATTGTGGTCTCTGTGGGGCCTAATGCCCTGTATAGTGATAGGGACACTATACTATTATAACAGCATGGTCTTTCAGATATCCTGAGTCCTTGTGGTCATTAAAAATCCCAGGACACTAATGGTAGTATCCTCCATCTCTGAATTGATTGGCTACATCACTCTTCTCTCCTCTCTACTAATAGCTACTGTGTGGTGGGTGTTCTGGCACACTAAGAGCTCATGGGCTTAGTTTTAATTGTATTGTTTAACTGAATTCAAGGATCTAAATGGGACAAAGGCCTGGACTGTGTCTGTAAACAAAGTTTGGAAATATATTTATCAGAATGCTTAGAATGCCATTAGAGTTTTTCTTTTCCACCAGAAGAGACTAAAAATACAACACCTATAAGCTCTAAACCTAAGTTAAAATAGATTTTTACTTCTGGTCAGATAAAGCTTTGTAATTTACATTGGTATAGTACAACAGAAAAAACAATGTCCAAAAAAAGGAAATATAAAGGAGTTTATAATAACTGAGAATTGCATTATAATGGTGCAAAATGACATGTGAATATAGCAGTATATTAATGTCTGTTTTGCAAACTTACGAGGTGAAATAAACCAGTACTGCTGTTAATAAAAAAATAAATAAATAAATAAACTCAGGAAACTATACTACATTATAAGCTGTCAGTTAGGCTAAATTATTAGGGACAGGACAAAGTACTATATCTATGGTCTTATTGGCCCAAACCATATCTTTAACTACAAGTCACAGCTTAAAGCAATCCACTAAATTGTTCAGGTTGTCCACTATTACACACTTGTACAATGTGAGGGTAACAGACAGTGAAATGTCGATAAAAAATTTAAATAAAAAAAATAAAACCTCTATCCGGTCACATTAGGCTGAGGATGACCATCATGTGGAATCGCTGACATTTTGTGTTTGAAGTGCTTCTCCTATGTGTTTCCTCATTAGTACAGAAAGGTAACTACCTCAGTTTGTAATTATCAAGAATCATCATTTGAACACTTGTATATCTGTCCCCAGTACACTCACTCATATGCTGTATTGTTTATGATGTTAATCTGCATGCATTGTACCTGAAGATCCCTCTCTTACCACATACACCTATTTTGTGGTATTCCTAAAATGGAAACTTGGTCATGTGCACTTGAACTTGCAAATAAATAAAAATCTGCCAAATAAAAAATTATATATATAAATAACGGTAAACTAAGAGGAACACAGTCAAAGATTGAGTTTCAATGCAAACCTCAGACATTATAAACTCAGCAAACAAATAAATGTCCCTTTTTCAGGAGACTGTATTTTAAAGATAATTTTGTAAAATCTAAATAAGCTTTACAGATCTTTATTGGAAAGGGTTAAAACAAGGTTTTTCGTGCTTGTTCATTGAACCATAAAAAATGATTGCACATGAACCTGTGGGACAGTCCTTTAGACATTAACAGTTTACAGGCGGTAGGCAATTACGGTTACAGTTACAATAACTGAGGACACTAAAGAGACCTTTCTACAGACTGTGAAAAACACCAGAAGAAAGATGTCTAGGGTTCCTGCTCACCCGCGTGAACATGCCATAGGCCTGCTGCAGGAAACTAATCTAAACTAAACTAAAACTAAAGGAAACTACAGATATGGCCAGAGCAATAAACTGCAATGCCTTTAAAGTAAGCCACCTAAGACAGTGCTACAGGAAGACAGGAAGGACAGCTGATATATTTTTAGATACTGGATTTTTGATGTCCATGAGCCCTAAGCCGTAATCATCAAGATTAAAACAAAAGGCTTGAAATATTTCACTTTGTGTAATGAATCTAGAATATATGAAAGAATATATGAAACTTTTCCACGATATTCTAATTTTGTGAGCTGTACCTGTAGTATTATGCACATACGTGAAACAAGAGTACAGGAAAGTATATTTAAGAAATCTATGCATGACTTTTCTTCTTAAGCAAAGTGGAGCAATTTGTTTATCATGCTAATTGGCATGATAGAGTAGCGAGACTTATAATAGTTGTTACAGCTGGAAATTTAGATTACTGAACATTTTAAATTAAGTGCCAAAAGGGGGATCATTCTTTCAAATATGTTCTAGTCTTCCCATGTCTTTTTAAGACATCACTCACATGCACTTCAGTCTCAATTCCATGTGATTTCTTAAGAGAATCAATTTCAAAAGCAGACCTTGGTTCACAATATAGCCATGTGGATGTGTTTAGTTTCCTTCTTTTTTTTAGACTTTTCAATGTGCCTTAGCCCTGTTTCTGTCTCCACCTGGATCTGCATGACAGCCACTTTATGTTTAATGATGCCGCAACTCATGACCACAGATTTGGTTGGGGCACATAGGCTACTATGTGGTGAATTTTAAGTGCAATCACATAATAGGCAGTTGAGTGTCAACAACATACAGCCATCCAGCATACAGTCTAAGAGCACGTTTTGATCTGTTTTAGATGTACCTTTATTCAACTGTGTTTGCGGTAATATAATTTTGAGAGGGCTAAGGGTTGAGTGATTTCAGAAAAAAATTCCAGCCCAATTACATCTCAAAAACAATCTAAAACAAAGAAAGATGAACAAATCAATGAAGCATCAGCTTACGCATATCTGACAAAAAGCAACAAAATCACTATTGATTTGAAGTGGTACTTAGTATTTTTACAAATTTTTAACATTGAATGTTGAATGAGCACTTCATGAAGATTAACATTTATTGAAAGGCTAATAGAAATGGTTTAGCTCTACACCACCTGCCCCTATGGACAAGCTACCATTGGTTTAAAGGCAACTTTAATGCATACAACAGTGGGAATGGAGTAAGTTGGGGAAAGAGGAACAATAATCATTGTTTTAATGTGAACTGTAATTTGTCTTACATTTAGCAGATTGCTCCTAAAATTACAAATTTTTGAATAACATGATAGATAATCAGTATACAGTATATTCAGTATATTGTATGTGCAGTATACACATATCGTAGTTTGCGCTTCATGTGTTAATTCTAAAAGTACAGCGTATGCTGCCAAAAAGGACTCAGACATTTGAAGGTTTCACACAATGGTCTAGAATAAGGAGCCTTTTGACCATAATAGAATTTGGCCTGACAAAGGAACAGTAACTGTAAGAAATCTTAAGGTATTAAGAAAATAAGAAAGCTGTTCTTTAATCAAGGTTGCCCACCCCTCCCCCCATTCTACAGTATATCTAGTTACACATGTCTGCATTTTAGGAGGAAGTTTATTTTCAGCACTTTTTTTTTAATACACTAACCCATTTAGCAGCAGGGATCCTTAACTGGGGCAATCATAACCAAATGAAGCCTTTCTTCTGCAGCCTAAGATATATTGGAAGCAATTACTATATGCAATTACTAATAATATAAATGTTGTTGGGGTTTTTTTTTCCATACAAGCTTGATAATGCCTAATTTGAACATTTCTTTCTTAAGCATCATCAATAATTTTGTATATTGACTATGATGAGACTATTATGTTATTTTCATTGTTGTAGGTACAAGACAGAGGTACTGTATACTGATCAGCCATAACATTAAAAACCACTTTAAGGTTTCATGAATGACATGAAATGGCACCTGTCAAGGGGTGGGATATATTATGCAGCAAGTGAACAGTCAGTTCTCGAAGTTGATGTATTGGAAGCAGGAAAATTAGGTAGGTGTAAGCATCTGAGCACCTTTCACAAGGGCCAAATTGTGATGGCTAGGGTTAGAGCATGTTTAAAACGGCGGATCTTGTGGGGTATTCCCGTTATGCAGTGGTTAGTACCTTCCAAAAATGGTCCAAGGACAAACAGTGAACCAGTGACAGGGTCATGGGCGCATAAAGCTTATTGATGTGTGTGGGGAACAAGACTAGCCCGTCTGGTCCTATCCTACATAAGAGCTACTGTAGTACAATTTACTGAAAAAGTTAAGTGTCAGAACACATAATGCATCACAGCTTGCTGTGCATGGGGTTGCATAGCTACAGATCAGTCCCCAGTGTGCCCATCCTGACCCGTCCACTGCCAACAGTGCCTACAATGGGCATGTAAGCATCAGAACTGGATCATGGAGCAATGAAAGAAGGTGGTCTGGTCTGATGGATCACATTTACTTTTACATCGTGTGGATAGCTGGACACATGTGTGTCGTTTAGGAATGGAAGAGATGGCACCAGGGCCTTGTGCCCGATGTTCCCTGGGATAGGCTCCAGGTTCCCCACGACCCTGAAAAGGAGTAAGCGGTAGAAGATGGATGGACGGATGGAGATGGCACCAGGGTGCACTATGGGAAGAAGGCAAGCAGTAACGCTCTGGGCAATTTTCAGCCTGTAAATATTGAGTCCTGGCTTTCCTGTGAATGTTATTTTGATACATACCACCTACCTATGTAAGTCCGATCCATGGAGGCCCCACCTTGCAACTAAAATCATTTTGTCAGATACCTTATGAAGTTTGTACAGTACTTTGCAAAAGTCTTAGGCAATCTATTTTTTTTATACAAATTTTGTATGTTGTAATTTATTGTACTTTATGTCTCCTGCATTACTGCCTCTAAAAAGCAAATTTTAGAAATACAAGCAAGTGTCACAGCCAAAATCTCCAGAAGATCTGAGGCAGGCTCCCAAAATGCTTGTGACAACCTAGCAGTTTATTTCCTATCAAACTGAGAGAACTGATACTGTTTTAAAGGTAGACGGTGGTCACACCAAATAATGATAATATTTACTGCTCCTTGTAATCATCCTTATATGTAGAAACATTTTGTTTCATTATTTTTTAAGCTATCTTTGCTTTGCAGAATGTCTTAGCATGCACTTAAGACAATACTGTGTTTATTCTGAAATAAAAACCACTCAAAGAGCAGTAGAGGAAAATGGGTGTTATCTGGCCCTTTCTCTCATTTTGCCCTTTCTCTTATACACTTGTGCTTTATTCATGACCCATATTTTATTTAAGAAGTAGCAAACATCTAACAAAAGTGTATGGAGAAAGAAGAAAAAAACCCTCTCTGCTTGGTTTTCTTCAGAATTCAATCATACACCAACATGCTGTGATGTTTTCCAACCTGCTGTTACACTGATGGAAGCTAGACTCGGTACAGCCACTCCTCATACACCCCTATATTTACTACTGATGTCAGATTCGAGAATTTATCAGTGCTGTGGTATAATTGCTTTTATATCACACATCAAAGCTATTCAGAATAATTCTGTACAAAACATTGAACATATCCTAAAAGTTGAAAATGTTTAGCTTCTTCCATACCTGTTTGTTCATAAAGACGTAGATGATGGGGTTGTAGACAGCAGCAGTTTTTGCAAAAAAAGCAGGAACAGCAGCCAATATAGGGTCTAAGTAGATGGTCGGGTGAACAGTAACGATAAAAGATAACAGTGCGTATGGTGTCCAGGCCACCACGAAGGCTGCAATCATCACCACTACCATACGAGACACCTGTCGGTCAGGCTTCCGGGCATTCACCAACCTCCCATGAGAGTTGGACACCTGCAGAGAGACATTGGTATGTGGGATTCAAAGCAAACATGATCATTTAGTGGTAAACCAGACACTTTAAGTCTACCATCAAGATCAGCAATCTATCAATTATAATTTGTAAACTACTTTTAACATGAATGTGACTTCTACATAGAAGTGATTATAATATATAACTGCCTTACATTGCATATAATTGCATATAATTAACTGAAATATGAATTATGTGCAATCAGCATATAATTCACTGAAATATTTTAGATGAGAAATGGCATGCAGTTTAATTCAAGACGATGTGTCTGACACTGCGTATTTCTCCAGCAGAAGCACCAGACTAACCTTTCTCAGCTTGCGCAGCAATTTACTGTAACACACAATGATGACAGCCAGAGGCAAGATGAAACAGGTGAGAAAGAAAGTGATAATGAAAGTATGGTCATGCGGGTCACCAGAGTACCTGTTGAGAGAAGAAAAAAAAATTAAAGGACAGGCAGTGAAGAGGTGAGGTTGTTGTTATTAGTGATTTATTTTTGGCATAGCACAGTGGACTGGTAAGAGTTAACAGGTGCTGAACTCTAATATGACAGAAGCACATTTTTAACCAAGCCCCCATGTGACATTTGTAGAATTTCAATAATATTCTTGGCCAAACAAAAGAATGGTCTTTACAAATATGGGATGTACCTCATGTACAGCTTAATGTGAATGTCAGCATTGGATTCCATTATAGCTTTGAGGCACTGAAGGCTTAGAAATACTGAGAATGTTCTGGGATACAGTTCTAAGAAATAGAGCAAGATAATTCAAGCTAAAATTGCTTCTTCAATACAGCCCTACCATCTAGGCCAACGGTGATTCAGCTGATGTCAAAAATTGCTAGATGTTTCCTAGCAAGCATTTGTCAATTGCAATTTTCAACCTTTTGTAAACAAAGCCACCACAAGAATACCCAATCATGTGGCACACCCTGACACACCCTGGCACACACACACATACACGTGTGTGTGTGTGTGTGTGTGTGTGTGTGTGTGTGTGTGTGTGTGTGTGTGTGTGTGTGTGTGTGTGTGTATATATATATATACACACACACATAGAGTATCTCACAAAAACGAGTACACCCTTCACATTAACAAAAACTCACTTTTGTTGCCAGCGGTTTAGACATTAATTGCTGTGTGTTGAGTTATTTTGAGGGGACAGAAAATTTACACTGTTACACAAACTGTACACTCACTACTTTACATTGTAGCAAAGTGTCATTTCTTCAGTGTTGTCACATGAAAAAATATAATCAAATGTTTACAAAAATGTGAGGGGTGTATTCACTTTTGTGAGATACTGTATATACCTAATCTGTTTTTGATAGGTAGATAGATATATAGATTTTTTGCTTTTTTACTTTTTTAATTACTTTTCATAACTTTTATGATTTTTTAATGACTTTTATTAAACTATATAACAGACAGGTATCGAACATGCTTTATCAAAAATGTTTCTGAACACTATAACTACTTTGAACAAGAGAACTAGGCTGTAATAATGTGTACTATTTTACATGTAAAACATTCGTCTTGCGTTCTAAAAACATTCGCATACGAATGATGAAAGGCACATTTCATTATCCATGACATTGTTAAATCTCCGGCTCTCAGTCGGAACAAAGCGAAGCAATAAAATACACAGAGTACCCAAATGATGCCCTGTCTGTGTTTTGCGCCCCCCTTCCGATCTCTACACACACCCCTGGTTGAGAACCACTGTTAGAGCATGCAAGCAGAAATGTAGTGCACTCTCACCAGTTGGGTTCGCAGGTTGTGCCAATCTTGCTGACAGTGTAGCTGCTCCAGCCCAGTACAGGTGGGATGGTCCAGATAAAAGAGAAAGTCCAGACAAACAGCAGTCCCAGTACTGCATGTTTAACCCGCAGACGAACATTTCCCAGTGGACGACAGATAACAAAGTATCTCTCAAATGCAAGGGTAGCCAGGGACCACATACCGACTATACCTGGTGTGAAAGGATCAAATTGTTTAATAAATACATTCATATCCTATTCAAAGCTTAAGAAATTTTAATTTGATTTAAAAAAAATACATGGTATAGAATATATATTGAGCTTTAATGTAGCTCAGATAAAATTGAATCAAGGATCATGTTAACATTCTTCATTCGTTCATCTTCAGTAAATGCTTTATCATGGTCTGGGTTGCAGTGGATCCAGTTCCTATCCCATGAACATTGGGCACAAAGCCTGGGTGGCATCATTTGCAAATGAATGAATAATGGAACCATGACATTCAACTTCAGTAACTTTTGGAAATTAATCTGAATTATCCTCTATCAGCTCTCATGCACAACTGGCAATGTCCCATGACAAGCACCCTAAAAATCCAATGGCCCGGACAGGACTGGATGAAGATATGCTGACATTTTGGCAAGAAAATTGCTTATTTGGCAGCCACAACATTGGAGGGTCCTGATGACAATGTTTCAAGGGTACAAACTTCACTTCTGCCATCAGTCTCCTTTTTGGGGTTTCAAGTGCCACCAAGTTTGCTGCTCTGTTTCAAGAAGTATGTTTCCTCTTGGCACAGTCAAAAGCGTAGACCTCACAGCTGAAAACAAAAGTTTCTACTCAATATCCTTCCTAGTTCAGAAGATGGTAGTTGCTGTCCAATTCTAAATTTCAGAGGGCTAAACTAATTTCTAAAAGCCCACACAGAACAGTGAGACAGTCAGATGTTATTCAAGCCAAGCAGCCATAGCACAACATTGGTTCATGTCTGATTAATTTCCTTGAAAATATTAACTTGAGAGGTATGAGATTAATATCAAAGAAGTAAATAGTAAATAAGACATCTTAAGTAATAATGAGTGCACAGAGATTCAGCAGCACTTTCTCTGGATTTGATTAGATTAGATTAGATATTTTACTTTAGCAGATTTCTTAAACTTGTTCCACACTGAAGTTATTGGCATAATCATGTTCAAATCATGCGCTTCTTTCATCTAATTTCTAGGCTGGTAGTTTCACTGGAGGTATTATAATCCTATTATGGGTTAAAGTACAATTTCCCAAAGTCCATAAGCCTATACCCAAACACAGCACATGGTCACATGCTTTATCTGTAGGCACTCTTACAAAACAGACCCCATGTAGAAGCAGTCTGGGTATTCCTTTACTTTTCCCCATGAAACTGTCAAAAATCCATTAACTATTGTATGTCTCACTTAATCTCTAATTAAATAATACAATGTAGTAATTGGGTCTCTTTTATACACCACAATGGCACTTGAATCTGAAAGAGAGCAGCTGGAAAGCTGATGGGATGTACAGCAATCCCAGTTTATTCTAGACACGTCAATTTCTTCTATATACTATTATTATTTATATATTTACAGTTTAGTATTGCAAAAATATGAATGGAAAATATGCTGGATAGCTGTTATTTTACATAAATTAAAAATGTTATGTTCAAAGGACTGAGTCATGTCTTTAAATAATCAATAGCCTCAAATCATATTCCTTACACAAGAAATGATTGGAACTGTGATTGATGCCATTTAGACAAAGACAGGAGTACTGCATAAACACCTGTGGCGTTGGGCACTAATGAACACTGGAAAAGTTTATTCAACAGTGCAAGTGCTCGTTCTGTTTTTAATGGATTTTACTGTTCTAGTGTGAACAACCTATCTATTAGACAGCGGTCTCGGATCGTCAAGAATAAATTACTTAAGGGAACTGTTATAAACTCTCGCGTTCTTGGAAGAATAGCCTGGGAAGTCTCAGATGCACAACTTTCAGGAATGTGTGAACTTCACTTACCGAAAAAAGTGACCGCAAATCCCTCCAGCACGCACGCCCAGGACCCCAAGAAAAAATAGCCACGGTAATTTGTAACAACACTTAAAGTCCCACCGATCAGTGACATGAAAAAGTCTGCCAGCGATAAATTAACAATGAGAAAGTTTAATGGCTGTCTGAGCTGTTTAAACTTGTAGGTAACCAACATAACTAGAAAGTTCTCGGACAGAGACAGCAACGTGATCACGACCATCCATGCTGCCAGCACTTTAAAGTTCCACGGAGCAATGGATTTCACGGGTCCGGAAAATGGATCTTCTGGTTGGAGCACATCATCTGCTTCTGTGTAATTAACACCGCTCACCGCCGTACCAAACGAGCCCATTTTCTCATTCCAGCTGAACAGTTCACTTCTGAAACTGTACAATGCGCAATGCTTTACATGTCCGTGAATCCCCTGCGCGTTGTGCATTTAATCATTTGCTATTTTGTTCTTCGAAAACTGCATCCACTTGATAGAATTTTTCTGCACTCACGAAGTTAATAACAAAGTCACAGTGATCAATGACAACCAATACGCTGATTATCGCCGTGCTTGTGATCTGTTGGTGCAGGAAGTCCATGACGGCTGCCCCCCAAACGTAATCCATGCGCGCAGTTAGTAGTATGTCCGCAGTTTATTTGTGACTTAAAGGATGCAGAAAAGTGAAGGTCCCATGAACTTACTGAGTTTGTGCAGTGCTTAAGCAGTAATATTGGGTCATGTCTCCAGTTGGTATGATTCCCGTTTCGCATCCCTGGTGGCTTTATATACGATGTTAACATCCTGCCAGGCAACAGAGCAAGCATCACTCATACTCTCAAGGAACAGCGACATTTTATGCTCTCCTCTCCCCTTCCAGGTATTGCGCTCGAGCCCCGATAAACTGGAATGCGCACAGAGCGCGTGCGTAACGGGAGCTGCGCAAAGCACACAGTTTCCCCGAGCTTCAGTCGTGCATGAGCGCTGTGAACTGTGAACGCTCTCGTTTTGTTACGCTATTCCATAACATTACAGAAATTCAATGTTACCGGTTTACTGGTCAACTTTGCATCTCTTTGAATTAACGACATATTACTTTATTTTTATTTTGGTTTAGCTGCATTTCATTGAATTTGGCCGAGGTGGGAATCGATGCGTCTTTTCTAACTTTGGACTACTAGTTAAACCAACGGATCGAACTTGGATCGAATTGTCGTCTATTTGTACAAGTTATAAGGTAGTTACATGACAGCATTGCTGTCACAGGAGACACGTGTTCGATATTACTGATGAGTCGGTTTTGGACTCGGTGATTGCTCACATCGATCAGTGGAACTGTTACATTACAGCGTAAAGACAGATCATTTAAAGTCATGCTTCTCATCTTGTGGTGAACGGACCCACAGAGATCTGTGAAGCACCGCCAAGGGGTTTTGGTGGAGACCACAATCAGACACTAATTTATTATTATTATTATTTTACAATTATTACAATTCCACTACATTTATAATCCTAATTACTTGAACTTAATGAGTGTAAACAACATTGTATCTAACTACAGTTTTATTAATACTTGTGCAAAATGTTTTTAACATAGTATAACTGTTTTAGGTTGTCCATCAATCCATCCATCCATCCATTTTCTGTACCACTTATCCTGTGGAGCCTGGAGCCTATCTCAGGGAACTCGGGGAACAAAGTGAGGGACACCCTGGACGGGATGCCACCCCATCTCAGGACACTCATACATACTCACACACCCATTCACACACTGTGGACAATTTAGAGATGTCTGTCAGCCTACAATGCATGTCATAGAGAGTACATCTATTCTGTTGACACTCTAAACTTTTGTGAACAAATTTGACCTGAAAAAAATATAGGATTATGAATGGTTAAGTAAAGTTAAATTGCCTATAATTAACCATTCCTACCGCACAAATAAGCATGCAGCTGATAAGCACTTTAATAATGGCAAGAAATAATTAGTCTGCCTAATTTAATGCTGTACCATTTATTTTTCAGCCTCCTTGCATGTTTAAGTGTTCCAAATTATGAACCAATACTACTCACTACTCTGTCGATGCAATACTCCAGTCACCAAGATATTAATTTGTGTCATCGAACACAAGTAAATTTTGATCAGGTAATGAAACCTTTAACCTGCTGCATCTCACAGTGACTGATGCTCCATTAAGTGACCTAGTTTTAACATGCTGCTGTTATAGTCCTTGAAATGTCCCACTGCTGTTGGCCCCTAGTGGACCAAGTCTGCTATTTATCTGACATTTTGCTTATTTATAAATCACATTATGTAATTACGATCTAAATTAATATCAGTACTAAAGATCCACAGGGCTATTCATTCTCTTCTAATAGCTACCTATTCTACATTTGGTACTTCATGGTGCATGAATAATGATGAGCCTTTCATTTCATGTTTATAAATGGAAATGTAACTTTTAAAACAGAAAGGGCATCTTCCAGCAGAATCAGGTTTGGGTCAGGGAACTGGAGCAGGCATAATGTTCCATCCATCTTCTACCACTTATTCCTTTTCAGGGTCGCGGGGAACCTGGAGCCTATCCCAGGGAGCATCAGGCACAGCTGCAGGAATATTTGCCAAGTACTGCTCTTTCTCGGCATGTGACATTTTCTCACTTTTTGTTCACCTGTCTGTCTATGGGGTAGGTTGGCTAGACGGAAGCCATTTCTCATAAAAAAAAAAAAGACATCCAAGTCTGTTTAAATTCTGCTGCATATGAATTGCTATGGTCTGATGAGACCAAGGTAGAACTTTTTGGGCATAGTTCTAAAAGATATGTTTGACATTTGACACAAAAACAAGAACAAAATACCCAAAGAACAAAATACACACTGTGAGGTATGGTGGTGGCAGCATCATGCTATGGAGCTGCTTTTCTTAAGTGGGGACTGGGGTTCTAGTCAAGATCCATGATTCCCTTGATCATGGATAGCTCCAAATATCAATCTAATTTGGAAAAATTCTGCAGGTCTCTGTTAGACAGCAGAAAATGAAGAAAAAATTACTTTGAGCATGACAACGGCCAAAAACATAAATCCAAGTCAGCAAATAAATGGCTTCAGAAGAAGAAGATCAAAGTTTTGGAACGGTCCAGTCAGAGCCCAGATCTAAATCCTATCAAAAACCTCTGGAATAATTTGAAGAATGCTGTGCACAGGAGATTCCCTCACAGTTTGATAGAGCTGGAGAATATCTGCAAGAAAGATCAAATGAGAAAGATAATATTGGGGTGGGGAAGGTCTTACCCGAAAAGACTAAGTGCTGTATTACAAGCAAAAGGTGCTTTAACGAATTAGTTAAGGGATGTGCACACCTATGAAACCAGGTTATTGTAACGTTTTTCTTTTTATCCTGAAATGTTTGTTCTTCACTTGAATTTGTTATTTCTTTATTGGCTTGTTGGTTGCTATATCACATTAAAGGTGGGAAAAGATCTGACGATTTATTTTGGTAAATTTTTTTACAAAAGAAAAACTTTTAAAAGGGGTGCTTAGAGATTCTATCTATCTATCTATCTATCTATCTATCTATCTATCTATCTATCTATCTATCTATCTATCTATCTATCTATCTATCTATCTATCTATCTATCTATCTATCTATCTCTCTGATGAAATATGATAGTGATGAGCAGAATGGCAGTAATATGAAGATTATTATACAGTGTCACAGAGTTGGTTCCTTTCATGGGTTCTTCTGCATGTCATCACATGAAGTTTTTCCTTGCCACTGTGACCACAGACCTGCTCATTAGGGACCTATTTCTACATCCAGATTTCTCTAAAGTTGCTTTGTGAAAATGTGTATATAGTTAAAAGCACTATGTTAAATAAACTTTAATCAAACTGAATAAATACACAATTAAGTACACAATAATACACACTAAGATACTCTGGTGTAAGGAATATTAACATTATTTTTCAGATGCAGGAACCTATTAGACTGTGGTGAAAATATGTGATAGAAGACTTTTTTTCTTTTAAAAAAATAAATAAAAAGAACAAGTTTAAAAAACATGAGAAGTCTACTGGATAAGAAGGACTATTGACGGAACTCGAGTGTCCCCGATCTGTCAGAATCCATGTAGTGGGGGACACAGTCGTTTTTTCATCCAAGGATAAATTATCAACCAAAGCCATGAAGGCACTCCGAAACATGAGTTATTGTCCTGAAAACACTGCAGTGCATTGAAAATGCAGCCTGTAACAGTAATGTGTATCTCAGAGAAAGACAGACAGATATTAAAGTGCTAGCCATGCTTTTTCATTTTTAAAATGAATAAACACATAAAGGATTCTATATAGCATCACTTCAAATGTGTTTGAAGTATGACTGCATGTTGTACTACATTTTAAAACCATAGTAGTAAATATTAATCATGAGATATAAAATAACTGATAAACAAGCTTAAGGCTCAACTCAACAACTGTTAGGTGCAGAGTTTAGACAGTCACAAAATGGCAACCAACAAATCAATAAGCTTTATTTACCATTTAGCTGATATGGTTATAAAGCTGTGCAACTGTAACCGACTTTAAAGGAGAGAAGGACATAGTGTAACAAAACTTTTTCTGCCCACATTCCTTTGTGGATGCTGATTCTGCCCCGTCTTTGATCCTGAATCAGAGTTATGGCTCAGTACTGGTGTGCATAAATGAAGATTTATGGCTTTTGATGGCTCAGTGGTCATTCGTTCAATACAACCTTCAGAAAGTTTACTGTTCCCAGAACTCTGGTACCACAGATGACCCTGCTGGAGTTTTCCCCCACTACTTTTACTCACTACTCTAAAAATGTTTAAAAGATGTCAACTTTTAATATCCTTATTCTCACTTGGGTGGACACAATATGCTTTAACACCCTGCAGAGCCTGAGACACTCTGGGATATATTTATGGCCACAATGCACATTACAAAGTAATTACATTTATCATAGCATGTCCACAAAGAAGCATCAAGCCTACTGTTATGGTAATAGACCACAACAGTCCCCAACCCATTACAGTCACGTTCACTAAAGTGACTTTAGCGCCTGATCAATATTTTAGAATTGATTCTGAGCAACTAATTGTGCTCTTTCAAGGCTATGTGCAATGTTTTTTATTTATTTTTATTTTTTTAGCAATTCACATTGCTGTATTGAATGAAACAGATTAGCAACATAATATTTATGTTTACACTAATTATTGTTTTTTGTCCTGTTATTCTTGCACTTGAAGAAAGTATGAATTATTGCTTGTGTACTGTGTATTCCTTCTACACAGTATTTATCTAGAAACTTTTGCTGTTCCTCAGTGGGAAGAAACATAAATGTTCTAAGTAAAATGTGCAAAGGTGTATTATCAGTCTATATCTTCCTGAGACAACAGAAAATTTTTCCCTCCCATTTATGCATGAATTGTGAAAACCTGATTGTAGCGGGATCAGCCCAGGGGGGGGCGAAGGCGTAGCACAAACACACGGGAGGCAGGTTGTAGTGCGAGGAGTGAGGGAAAACCCAGGATTTTATTTGTTCTTCGGTCCGTAGTGGTGGGTGTGTGTGTGTGTGTTTGGGTGCGTGTGTGCGTGTGGAGGGGGATGAGGGAAACCCGGCAGGGGCGGGGCTGGCGCAGCGGCGTCCTCCGGGGGGTGTCGGGATTCCCGGAAGCTGGGAAGGAGCGGTTCCCTGTGCCGGTTTCTCGGCCTCACCACTGTCCGCGTCTGTCGTCGCCGTTCTCGTCTGGGGCGGAGCCCTCTGTGAGCAGAGAGAGGGAGAGAGAGAGAGCGAGAGAGAGAGAGGGAGAGAGCGCGACCGGTTAGGTAAGCCCGTGTTTGCGCAAATTCAGTGGCAAATACCTCGGACATTAGTCGCCTACGTAGCCGAGCGGTTGATCCTCTCCGTTCGAGGGCGGAAGGGTGTCCTTTATCCCCTCCTTCTGGAGCTGGATTGGTGAACCTCCTGCCTCGTTGCAACCCCCGCCCGGCGCTGGCGGGGGTTGGCTCCACCCTGCAGTGACGGCCCTTCCGGTTGGCGTTGGGACCGGCGCGAGGCGCCCGCCTCATGCCGGGGCGGCAGTCGGGGAAGGAGCGAAACTCCTAGTTTGCGGGGCGGGTGTTGGTCCGGCGCGACAGTACCCCTCAGCTCCGAGCCTACTGCCGCTGGGAGGTGGGCCCAGAGCGTGTCTCGTCGTGAGAGCCCATCTGCATTCCCATGCAGGCCCCCGCCCGGTGCTGGACCTGGAAGGAGAAATCCTGCAGGGCGAGAAACCACCGAGTGACCCGGGCGTTCGTGTCCTTGGCCTTGGCCATCCATTGCAGGGGCGTTGGCTGTGACCAGGACAAAGTGTCGGCCTGCCAGGTAATACCTCAACTCTTCAATGGCCCACTTGATCGCCAAGGCTTCCCGCTCTACCGCCGTGCACTTCTTTTCCGCGCCAGGGTGTTTCCGACTGATGTAGAGGACCAGGTGCTCTTCTCCGTCGGAGGTTTGGGAGAGGGCCGCGCCCAACCCTGTTTCGATGCGTCGGTGTGTACTGTGAAGGGGAGCGAAAAATCCGGGTTCCGCAACACCGGGGCGCTGGTGAGGGCCCGTTTCAGGGCCTGGAAGGCCCTCTCCGCCTCGGTTGACCACTTCACCCGGTCCGGCTGGCCCTTTTGGTGAGATCTGAAAGAGGGGCAGCTATCGCCGGAAGTTAGGCACGCATCCCGATAGTACCCGCCAACCCCAAGAAGGCACGCACCTGTTTCTTCGATGAGGGGCGAGGGTAGGCCTTACGGCTTCGATCTTCCTCGTCTGCGGCTTCAGCAACCCCCGCCCAATGCGGTACCCCAGGTACTGTGCCTCGGTTAATCCCAGGTGGCATTTCTTGGGGTTGGCTGTCAGTCCGGCTTTCCGGAGCCCCTCAGGACCCCTCCCCAGATGGAACAGGTGGTCCGACCAGGTGGAGGAGTGGACGCCCACATCGTCCAAGTAGGCGGCGGCGGCTGCGGTGTGGTCGTAGACGATGTCCATCAGCCGTTGGAAGGTGGCTGGTGCCCGTGTAGGCCAAAGGGGAGGACCCGGTACTGCCAGTGGCCGGTGGAGGTACTAAAGGCCGTCTTGGGCCTAGCGTCGGGCGCTAGGGCAACTTGCCAATACCCTTTGGTGAGGTCCAGGGTGGATATAAAGCGGGCCCTCCCCAGTCGCTCCACCAGGTCGTCCACTTGGGGAGGGGGTAGCTATCGAAGTCCGATACCTGGTTCAGTCTCCGGAAGTCATTACACAGGCGCATGCTTCCGTCGGGTTTGGTACAACGACGATGGGACTGGACCAGGGGCTGGATGACTCCTCGACGATCCCATCCCTTAGCATTCGCTCCACCTCCTCCTCGATGGCCTTCGCCGGGCCTCAGGGACCCGGTAGGGTCTCTGTCTAACTACCACGCGGGGTGTTTTGATCGTGTGGTGAACCACCTGGGTCATCCCCGGGAGGAGGAGAACACGTCTGTGAATTGGTCCACCAACTCGTTGAGTTCCTGTCTTTGCGCGGTGAGGTCTTCCCCAAAGTCGACCAAGGCACGCTTGTCAGGATCTGTGTCCCGGCCCGCGTGCGCGAAACCCTCGGGACTGGTTCCACCCATCTCTTCAGTAGGTTGATGTGGTATAACTTCCCGTCCGTACGCTTACCGGGTTGTTGCAGGCGGTAGTTGATGGCTCCCCGTCGCTCAAGGACCGTATACGGGCCCTGCCACCGGGCCAGGAACTTGCAGGCGCTGCTAGGCACTAGAAGCAGGACCTGATCGCCTGGATGGAACTCTCGGGGCTGTGCCGGGCGGTTATACACCCGCTGCTGTTCTTCCTGCGGCGCCATATGTTCCTGCACTATTGGTGCCACGCGGTCAATTCTATCTTGCATCTCCTGTACGTACTCAATGATCGAGCGGTACGGGGACGGCTGTTCCTCCCAGGCTTCGCGCGCGACGTCCAGCAGTCCTCTTGGCCGCCGCCCAAACAGGAGCTCAAACGGGGTGAAGCCTGTGGACGCCTGGGGGCACTCCCGGACGGCGAAGAGTACATAGGGGAGGAGGAGGTCCCAGTTCCTCCCCTCGTCGTCTACCACCGCCGTAGCATTCGTTTGAGCGTCTGATTGAAGCGCGTCCACGAGTCCGTCGGTTTGCGGGTGGTAGACAGACGTCTTCCAGATGTTTCACCTGCAACAACCGACACAGATCCGTCATTAATTTTGACACGAAGGGCGTAACTTTGGTCGGTCAGGATGTCCTTGGGAATGCCCACCCGGCTGAAAAGGAGCATTAGCCCCTGGCGATGTTGGGGGAAGTGGCCTTGCGTAGCGGCACCCTCCGGGTACCGGGTGGCATAGTCCACAACAACGAGGATGTACCTCGTGGGCCCCGCGCTGACTTGGGAAGGGGGCCCACCAGGTCCATACCAATCCGCCGAATGGGACGCCTATGATGGGTAGCGAATGAGGGGTGCTGGCGCGGGGCTTCCTGGGGGTGCGCGCTGGCACTGAGGGCATTGCTGGCAGAACCCCCCGGACCTCGGCACCATCCCGGGCCATACGAACCGGGCTCTCAGTTTCTCCAGCGTGTTGCGTGCCCCTAGGTGACCGCCGAGGGGTGGGCATGGGCCAGATGCATTACTAGGTTAGTCCTCGTCCGTGGTACCACCAGGAGGTCCGTCGGTTCCTCTCGCGACAGACTCGTCGGTAGAGGAGGCCCCCTTTCACGAGGAAGTACGAGGGGGGAGGCCTCAGGTCGGGGTTCTGGGTGACCCCCTATCACGCGCGCTTGTGCCCAACAGTGTTTCAGGCGGTCGTCCTCCTTCTGCTCCCGGCCGAACTTCCCTTCCCGGTTCACCTGTTGGAACACAGAGGACACTGGATTAATCAATCGGGAGGACTCACCTTCGGTTTCGGCGTCTCCGGCGTCGGGCGAGGCAGACTGCCCGGCGTTGGGTCCTCTGGGTCCGTCGTGACGGCGTCTTTGCCTCGGTCGCCGGGCCCGTTGGGAAGCCCGGCCAGTTCTCCCCAGGAGCAGTGGCACCGGAAGAGTGGGGATCACGCCCACATGGAGGGGCCAGGTCCCGGCTGTAACTCGGATCCCGCACTCGCTGCCGGGATCTCCGGGGTTCCCCATGGATGCAGGTAACGGTGAGGACTCCCTCCAGTTGTAGTGCCTTGGGGAGGAACGTCCGTCGGTGCGGCGTCACTGTGCTCCCGGTGTCCAGTAGGGCGGTGACGGGTCTTCCTTCTACCCACACCCTCTGGGTGGGGCCCTCGGGAGGCTGTTGGAGGTGGGCGCGCACCCAGCTAGCCATGGTTTTTGGATCGGCGCAGGGGGCTCTATCTCCGGTTCCGTGGGCATGGGCTCGTCAGCGGGGTCATCCGGCTTGGTGACCTCCGGCGGGTCCTCCATGGCCCAGGGGCCCGTTGACGGTCAGGCCGGGGCCCTGAGGTCCCGAGGGGTTGGGCAGAGGGCTGATGGTCCCCCTGGCTAAACCCGGCGCGTGGTCATAGTACGCTCCAGTGCCGACACGGGCCCTGGGGTGATTCGCGGCCTGTGCCCCTACGGCCTGTCGTTCTAGGCGGGTAACGCCCTCAGGAACCGGTCCATCGCCACCTTCTCTACCACCTCCATGGCTGTATACTGGTCCGGCCGGAGCCACCGCTTAGTGAGTCGGATCAGAGCGTTTAGCGCTCACGGGGCGGCCCGGGCTGGTAGACCCAGTTGTGGAACTCTACTGCCGCCTGGCACGCGGGTGCGGCCACACCACGCCAGGACCCCCTCTTTCATCGTTGGGTAATCTGCGCGCCTTCTTCTGGTTCGAGGCTGTAATAGGCGGTGCGTGCCTCCCCGTGAGTAACCCGCCAATGGCCCTGGGCCAGTCATCGGTCCCACCCTCCTCGACGGGCAATATTTTCGGGGTTTCGAAATAAGCTACGAGGTCCTCGTCGGGGAGAGGGGTGGTAATAGGCGGCGGAGCTCGCATCTGGGATCCGGGAGGGGTGTGGTAGCGGGGGTCAGGGTCTTAAGGTCCATCAGCGTTTGGGTGGCCACCTGGAGGCTTTCGGCGAGTTGCTGAGTAACGGTCTGGTGCTGGATGCTGGCCTCCAGCAGGTGTTTTAAAGTGTGCTCCATGAGTTGTGTGGGGTTTTGGACACTGGAGACTCGTTCATCCATGATCTGTGTTTTCCTTTGCTAAATAACTTTTTTTATTCAAGAAAATCCGTTTATTGTCAGGTTTAGATTATGGAAACAGCCCAGCACCAAAACCAGCCACAGCAACTTTAATTTTAAACATGGAGAAAACACGGCGATATTCCCACAGGACACACAAATACGACAGCGTTCATGATTTACATTTAAATCGAGTGAATAGCAGCGACCGTGAAACACGACAAATGGTTCACACACATACCTGCCCTGTGGCACGAGACGGAAAGTTTCTAGTTCTCTCTTTTGGCTCGGCCGACTCGCGGAAGACAGATCTTCATCCGGCTGTTCTCCAAGATAGCGAGAAAGAGAGTCACTGAAACACCATTAATGTAGCAAACATTACTGTGATGTTGAGGTGTGAATGTTGTGTTGTTCTTACCCGTGTTGTGTATCACTGGGATTTGTGTGTGTTCTGTTTTTTTTCTGGGCGGAACCGAGATCATCTGGGTCCTCTACGCATGTGTGTGTGTGTGGAGATGATAATCATTGTCCTTGGACATGTAGGGGTCCAACATCTCCAACTCCAGATCCTCTACCCCCTGAAAAAAATATTGACAACGTGATGATCAACCAGGAAGGAACGCTGGGTAACGTAACCGCCGGAGTCTCTGCGATGGCCGTTTTCACCCGAGTGGAACTACGACCGGAGCAGAGGATGATTGGAAGTGGAAGTCTTCCAGGGTAGAGTGGCACAGGGTAGTTCGGTGGGCGGTGACTGAGGCGACAGGACGCTGGTGGAGGGTGTTGTTGTAGAGAGGAACTTTTGTTGCCAGCGGTTTAAACATTAATGGCTGAGTGTTGAGTTATTTTGAGGGGACAGCAAATTGACATTGTTACACAAGCTGTACACTCAAGCTGTACATTGTAGCAACGTGTCCTTTCTGCAGTGTTGTTATCAAATATTTACAACAATGTGAGGGGTGTACTCACTTTTGTGAGATACTGTACATGAAATGCAGAGCATGACAATTCTGTGTACCGATAAGAAGCGGTTTGAGAAAGTTCAAACAGGCTTTGTTTTAGGATCTTAGAAGAAGTTTAGACGAACCTTGAACAGAAGAACATGTTCGTGTCTCTGTAAGCAGATCATCATTCTGTACTGATCTCAGTGACATCACGTGGACTTCTTAGGTGTTATCCTCACATGAGAATGAAACAGAACAAGAACAAATGTATTACAAAGTAAAAAGAGTAATTTCCCCCATTTTACCATTAAACTATGATAACTAAAATGAACAGAGAATTCACAATGCTGTGAGTACATCAGAACTTCAGAATCCTTTCACGGTTCAACTGAATTCATCATAAAACAGAAATAATGAAGGTGCTAAGGGTGTTTTTGCAGATATAAGGTATCCTGTTGTCAAGCAAGCATTTAGAGTGAAATGAGAATCGTCATGGTCAAAGGAATATTTACAGTAGGCATGAAATGGAGGTCAATGGGTCGTCATCGTCAGTGTCGCTGGGAGGATCTGATACCCAGTCAGGTTTAGGGTACAAGTCAGGTTGGTCATCATTGGGATCGTACTCAGTCTTTGTCAACATCAGCGTTTGGTCATTAGCGATTTCAACGAGCGTGAGAGACCACTCCAAATGAGAGAAACAATACAAGGCAACACAAGAAGAATTATTGGACCTACTGGTAGACAAATGGTTAATATCCATGAACCCCATCCCCCAAGTACTGAGTTCAGCCAATCAAACCCCAAACCCCTAGTCTGTGGTGGGTTGCTTATCGCAGACCGCATGCGTTCAATGATAGAATAACCATTGTGTCTGAATGACGAGGGGACATGTGACATTGTGTGGGTAGCACTGTTGGCAATGATTGTTCTGATGAAAAACGATACAGAACGATTTACAGAGGGGACCAGTATCTCGGCAAACGGGCTTTTAACTACTAATTGTCACCCAATCTGCAGCAATAGTCTACTAAAGAACTTCATGGGCTTTTGTGGGACCTATAGAAATCAAGTTCAGTGCTTTATCACAGCTATCGTTGCCCCTTTTGACGCATGGTCCCTGCCATGCATCAACTTTGAAGGCATGGACAGCCTCCAGCAGGTGTTTTAAAGTGTGCTCCATGAGTTGTGTGGGGTTTTTTTTTTTGTTAGGGGTGGGTCTGTGCTACTGCCCGCATCCTCCACCAGTGTAGCGGGATCAGCCCAGGGGGCGAAGGCGTACACAAAACACACGGGAGGCAGGTTGTAGAGCAGGGAGTGAGGGAAAACCCAGGATTTTATTTGTTCTTCGGTCCGTAGTGGTGGGTGTGTGTGTGTGTGTGTGTTTGGGTGCGTGTGTGCGTGTGGAGGGGGATGAGGGAAACCCGGAAGCTGGGAAGGAGCGGTTCCCTGTGCCGGTTTCTCGGCCTCACCACTGTCCGCGTCTGTCGTCGCCGTCCTTGTCTGGGGCGGAGCCCTCTGTGAGCGGAGAGAGGGAGAGAGAGAGAGAGAGAGAGAGAGAGAGGGAGAGAGCGCGACCGGTTAGGTAAGCCCGTGTTTGCGCAAATTCAGTGGCAAATACCTCGGACATTAGTCGCCTACGTAGCTGAGTTGATCCTCTCCGTTCGAGGCCGGAAGGGTGTCCTTTATCCCTCCTTCTGGAGCTGGATTGGTGAACCTCCTGCTCCGGTTCCGTTAATCCCGCGCGGCGCGGCGGGGGTTGGCTCCACCCTGCAGTGACGGCCCTTCCGGTTGGCGTTGGGACCGGCGCGAGGCTGCCCGCCTCGCCGGGGCGGCAGTCGGGGAAGGAGCGAAACTCCTAGTTTGCGCGGCGGGTGTTGGTCCGCCGCGACACTGATCAATAATTTTTTCAGTCTTTTTACTTTTCTTTAGGCATAAAAAAAATAATTTTACCTTCATTTTACTTCTACATACATTTTTCAAAAAGTTATTGAAGTATCCACTCCAGTGTATTACATGTGTTTAAATGAAGAATTAGTGTCCACTCATAGTGGCTGTTATGCAGTCATTCTATTGAAAAACTTACAATCACTAAAAATGGCTTTTGGTTAGCTGTTCATTGTAGTGATCACTATGCATGAAAGGGTTAAAGATTGTTGTTGAACAAATCATTTCCACTTACATGTCACATTCTACACATAACACACTATAAGAGTAATCACACAGCACAATGGAAATTAGACTACAGACATTCCACAGAAAAGAAAATAATAAATCATCTGTATTACAAGCAAAAAATAAATGAACAAATTCAGATCAGTATGATTTCCAACATCTAAGATCACATCAGTCTGGTAATTGTGATGAAGCTGTTCACACAGCTTCTGTATATCAAACTCCATTTATGTCCATCTGTCTACAAATATCAAATGATGAGTAATACTAATGGCGTTGTCCTTTCATGTGTCTTATAAGAAATATTGTCCCCCCCAGGGACATTGAATTTTTCCAGTCTTTCTATAAATAGTTCTTACATTTCTTTCTTCTGTGTTTTCACTTAAGACCACAGTTCAATTATCCATTTGAATTCGTTTTGAATGTGCATGTGGATTGAAACAAACACTTGTGTGCTACCTGTGCTACCTAGAGGTTGTGCAGAACTGCTATGGAAATAGAGCAGGAGCGGGAAGAAAATCAGGAGCAGTGAGTGAGCTGTGGGATTGACTGATTTAGATTTAGGATTGGAATGGCATGTGTGAGGTGTAGGGTAATGTGCTACATGAGTATAATATCGAGTGAGGTCCCTGCCAGTCTGACAGAGCAGTGGTCTGCTGTCCTGATCCTAAAGTCCAATTCCACTGTATGAAAAGGTTAGATGTAGTCATTTCAGAATATTCTTGCTTCATCCTTTGACAGCAGTTTTAGTCATAATAATTTCTCTTCATTTTCTTTTTTTTCTGGGGGGGTTGTCATTAAACCTTTAATGCTTATATGTAATCTGACAGATGTAAAACTTGATTGAAAAAAAGCACAAATTTTCTCTGAAGTTTAACTCTCAATTTTTACTAAATGTTTGTGCTGATAGGTAGAGTAATACACCAAAGCAGCAGAGGTTTCCATCACAAAGGCTGTCCATTTGATTAAAATGAACAATGACCATTCATTTTTCCTGCATTATTAAAAATGATACAGTGCCCTGCATGTGACCACCATATCACACAATGCACAGAGCTATAGGAATAATTAGCATTTCAATCCTGCAATGGGGTATGTGCATGTTCAAAGGGAACTCAATGTTGGTTGAGTTCTCTTCTCGGGGCAGAGGGAAAGTTTTTTGTCAGACAAGTACAGTGTACATACTGGGCAACTGTAATGTAGGGGCAGATATATATATATATATATATATATATATATATATATATATATATATATATATATATATATATATATATATATATATATATAAAATATGGATTTTATATGTTTCTGTAAAGTCTTATAATTAAAAATATTAATTAAAACAAATTTTAAATTTATGAATAAAGATTAGGGTTAAAATTCATATGAATTCCTTATGAGAAGATTTCATAGTGCACATACAGTGCCCTCCACTGCTACTGGCACTTGTTTGATATCCATGAGAGCAGATTATTTTTGTGAATTTATTTTAACAAAAGATCAAAAGGTTAAACAATAAAGACAAATTTTCACAGCCTTCTTTGCTTAGGTTTACCAAGAGTGCCAATATTAGTGTATATTATAATAAAAATAAACAAGAGTAGAATGCTGAAATATGTTCATCCATATTAGTAATTAATAGAGAGAGAGGGGCTCCTTCAGGCCAGCTAGGCCACCTATCAGTCACTATAGCAACTAGCACTGTGAAGCATCTTACTGTGTCCTTCAAATAGTTGGTTTGTATCACTGACTGTACTGACATAACATTGAATTGTAGCATCTGTCACAGACATACACAACATGTAGTGCATGTAGAGTGGGTGAGAAAAAGGAAATTCCAATACAGTGTTAGTAGATTAGTAGTGAGGCATGAACAATGAAATCAAAATACAAATTTTGTTTAATATTTGCTTTGTTAACACAGTACTGGTGTTCTGTTCCGCTCTTGTTGTATTAAGGAACAATGTAGTCCATATTACTGTCAAAATGTAATTACAGTAATTGTTGTCTTATTACTTATTTTCATCTCTAATTCTTGAATGAAATTAATGCATATTTGAAATTGTTGTGGAGTATATCAGTGGAAAAAATATATTTAAATAAAAAAAAATAATTTTGTTCTTCTGTGGAAGCTTCTTAACGAATAAATAAATGGGGCCTAAATCTGCCCCACAGCATGTTGCTTTATTTATTCATTAAGAAGCTTCCACAGAAGAACAATATTTATCCAGAGCTGCAATCAACCAACTCAGCAGCTATATATTAATTATAATTGTTCTACGACCAGGTTACCATGGATTCCTGTCACTACTCTTCACTTGTGTATATAATGAAAGATGGAACAAGGTAAAAAAAAAAAAAAAAAAAAGACCGGTGCTGAGAGCCCTTGCATTTGCATGATCTGCACTCAGCAGATCAGACAGTCAAGTCTACAGAGTTGAGAGTGAGACTAACTGTCATGTATTGGCAAACTAACAACTCCATTTCCTAGAGTTCACTGCAAACTACAAACTTGGCCAACGACTACAACTCCCAAAACTACACACAGACAAGTTACCTTTTCCTGAGGAATAATCAGAGACACCTGTTCCCAATTACACTCACAATCACACCACACATAAAAGAGACTCTCATACACAATGTCTTTCTGAAGTAATATGCTCAGTTGATCTTTTCTCTGTCATAGACCAAGCCTTAATCTAGTGTTTGTTAGCCTGGTTTTTGACTTTGTTTACTCCTTTGACCTTGATTTCTGCCTTACCTGCTCTAGCCTGTTTGCCTTATCGCCTGACCACGGCATGTTTTTGTTTATGTCTCTTGCCTTGCCCTCTGGATTTTATCATCTTCATTAAAGCTCTTAACTGCAATTGCATCCGCCCTAACCTCCATTATGTGACAATCACACTTACACGTGAAAGGGAGAGAGGGAAATTTCTCATGTATTTCAGTCATGCCTGTCAAAACATGCTCAAGTACTTTAGGAAAATGATTATATGAATGTGTGTGTAAATGCCAGGGCAATTTATACAATAAATTATAATTACATACAACTATGTGTCTTAGGTGGGCCAATACCTTCTGTGTTTGATTAATATTTCTACACATTTGTGTTGGTTTATTGATAATGACATGTAATAGATTATTTTAAAACTTATGTTAAATTAAGGGTGAGAGAGAGGTGATTAGTTTGTTTTAAGGGTAAAATATGATATTTTATCTGTGGGCAACACTCAATGATAATTAAGTAATTTAATTGAATATCTTGACATCATGTGAATGAATAATGTGAATCAGAAGGATCCAACAAGTATAAATATGCACAGTTACAATCACTTATCACTGTTGAAGGTTTTGAAAGTAATGGCATGCATCTCAGTGGATTACTTCATCCAGCGGCCAATTATTCACCTGGCGGCCCAATGCCAATCATAAAAAAATGAAAGGCAGAAGATCTCTTGCAATCTCTCGCTCTCACTCAGCACAATCACTAGCTGTTGCTGAGGATGATCCTGCATGGATAGCCTGAATATTACGGTGAGATTGCTGTGAATGGTACCACATAGATACCCTGTACTGTAGACAGCTGTGGATGGTCTCACTTGGATAGCCTAAAGATTGTACTCACTGAAAGCAGTTTATGCTCAAGTCTCATTCATTATTCAGTGGATGGCTTCACTTGGATACTATGGATTTAAAGTTAAGAACACAATTTTCTGGGCTCTCCATTCAGATGATGCAAATCACCTATGTGTAGTTTACACCACTGTGGTTGGCAGTTGGCAGTGTTTTTCAATACCACACTGCATGTATATGATGGTTATTGAGTTTGTTGAATTTAAAATCATCAAAAAGCTTGAGTACTAAAAACAGCTTCTGAGCAGATGTTCATTTGTCATGATGCAGTAATGTGCATTAACTTCACTAATGAATATCAAATGCTACATCATTTTTTTAAATGGGGTTGATTATTTTTAGTCATTAACCTACTCATTATATTAACTGTACCTTTATTCAGTATTTAAACATACATTCTCTTAGCACAGTGTTACTTCAATTATTAAAATATTGTTCTAGTGTCCAGAAAGTTGTGAGCTCAAATATCAGGATTGGCAGAAACCCAGTATTGGAACTTTGTGTGAAGTCTTTAGCCCTTAACTCCTGATTTCCATACTTGGATTGGCTTCTGCTTCACTTGTAGGTTACATTTGAATAAAAATGTATGTCAAATTGATAAGTGCAACTTTTTGAGGCCTATGGTACGCGTGTCGTCTCTCTAACTTGTCATGACCTAGATATAGTGCAACTTGTCATAGCTGCCTTCACGTCTTCAGCACATACAGAACTTGCCTCTCCTGTGAGACCATCTTGGACAGCTTCTTTGCAATATTAGTGGACCACTCATAGTATTAAACATAGCTTTTCCCATATACAGTATACAGCAGTGTATTGGAATTTACTATGACCTTGAGTAATTCTCATTCTCAATAAGACTACAGTAATGGGATTTTGAGCCTCATCCTCATCAGTGTTAATGGTGAGTGATTCTCACCAATAATACAAAACAGTATACTGTAGCAGCACCTTGAATGCCCAATAGGGGCTTGTCCATAGAGACAGGTGGTGCAGAGCCCCCTATATTTATTAGCCATTGAACAGATGTTAGTCTTCATTTACATCTCAATATATTTTTAAATTCCATTGAAATACTAGCTAGATCTTTTGAGTGACCAACAATTGAAAACATATTGCTATTTGACAAGTATAAGCCGATGTTCCGTTGAATTGTTTGCTTTTCTAGATGTTGCACAATTGTGGAGCAGCACATTCACTTAGCGCCATAGAGGTATTATTGTATGTAGTAGTCAGAAATGGGAACTGCAACACTAATGGAGGCATGATATTTTGCAAAGATTGGGAGAGGAAGATGGGGATTATGCAGCAGATAATACCTGAACATCAGAAATGAGATGAAATTGTTTCATATGCAAAGGAAAAAGAAGGAAAATGTGTCTGTATTCCCAAACATTTGGGCTAGTTTCAGGTTTTTTGTGTGACTTTTAAGATATAGTTGGGCTGAAATATTTGCTGAAACTTGGCAACCCTGATTAACGATATTAGCTTCGCTTCTCTCTCTCTCTCTCTCTCTCTCTCTCTCTCTCTCTGTGTGTGTGTGTCTCGGAAACTGGTGATGGGAAGCACACCTGTTTTTTCGAACATATTTGAACAAATGTATGTCAAAAATGATTTAAAAAAAATTAAAGCAGCTAAACTGTATGCTGGATAACTGTTTGTTGCCAACACTCAACATCCTATTGCACAAGAAATTAACCAAGTAAGTAAGTACATTTAATTTAGAGAGCACATTTAAGACATGTGCATTGAACAAAGTTCTGTAAAAAGTGCTATAAATAAACAGATATTTTCTACCAGTCATTTTCCTCTCAGTATGTTATGGTTCCCTGTGAATCAGCGTGAGCAGCAGTTAAATAAGATGTGGTTAGTGGCTTCATGTATAACCTTCATTAGTTCTCAAAGAAAACCTCTGTGGTGGTCCTCCACATAATTGTAGAACCACTGTTACATATGTAACCTACCAGTGAATTTGAACACTTGGAACCTGTAAGCAATAAAAAGAGCCCAAATAGTTTATGCCAAGCTCACACAAAATTCTATGAAATTCATCAGACTTATAACTGGAGACTGATCTCTCAAAAAATAATAGTACCTGCGCAAAAACATAATAGCATATAAATTAATATAATGATATATATAATATATTATAAATATAATGATCAATGATTTGCTGAGCCACTTCAGTAAATTACTCTTGATTTGCTGAACTACTTGAGGAAGTGTTACTTGTGAAAAGCATCATGCAAGCTCTTAAAGAAACCTAGATTGTGAAGACTTGTAGGCCTTAACACACAATAATTGCCCTCTCCTTATAAAATACGTTGTTGGAAATGCATGAAATATGTACTTTAAAAATCCTTCATATTTAATACATATTTGAACCTATGGAGGCCACCTCTACGTGACATGCACAATGCACTCTGAGTCGATGACGTAAAATGGTTGCACTTGAGCACTCAAAAGAGTTAGCTACTAGACCTCGCAGCAGTATAATAATGCCCTAATGTGCTTTAGTTGTAATTTTCTAGTTCTTGTGTGCTGTGATACAGGGCATATCTGTAAATATAATCAAACCCATAAACAATTTGTTACTGCGTTTTTGTGGTTTTTTGGGGGTTTTTTTGCCTTTGTTTATTTATTCATTTTCATATGATTCATTTACATGTGATTCATTTACATATGATTCATTTTCATGTATTTCATATTCATGCATGTGATTAATTTACATGTAATTAATTTTCATGTGATTCATTTACATTTTCATGTGATTCATATTCATGCACATTCATGTAATTAATTTACATGTAATTCATTATTACTGCGTTTTTTCTGTATATTCACATAACATAAATCTCCTATAAAATTAGCTTAAATCAGCATGTATGCAGCAGCCAATAACCTGAAGAAAAAAGAATAAATCATATTTTTAACAACACTGTAATATTATGTGGTTTGTGAAGTTTTAATTAAGTATTTGTGAATCTTCGAGCAGTGAGTAAAAGCTATTTTATGCTTTAATGTTTCATCTATATTTAAGACAATATGGGTTTTTTTCTGATTTTAAGGTACTGGCAGATATTCATAAAGACAATAATGATTTTCCAAAAAGAAAGAAAGAAACAAACAAACAAACAATTGGGGTTTTGCAAATGGGTTTTTACAAAAACACAATATTTGAAAAGGTATTTTAAGATAAAGATAAAAATCTGTGAAACTGCTTGAAATATTCTAATATCATTTATCATAATTATACTGTATGTTTCTGTTGGTTAGGCTTCCTAGGATAGTGCATTTTTTTTACCTTCCTTTGTTTTGTGGTTCCAAAATTAACTCGAAGATGTTCTAGATTCTGCAGTCACCTATTAACCTTCCTCTTACCAAAACATTTGTTTACACCAACCTAAAGTTTAAAACTTTAATACTTTAATAATTTCAGGAAGTTCTTCTGCGTGGAAAGCTCTGCATGGCAAGTTCCCATATGGTGGACAAAATCAAATCATGGTTTGTGGTGGTAGGATAAGTAAACAAAACTAATCTGGATTAAAATGTTTGAACATAAGCCGGGTCTAGACATGCACACTGTAATTGTAAAGCACATGTTTTATGTGCAATAATCGTTGAAAATGTTCTCAAACTGTAAATCCAGTTACAGCTCTGGCTAAGGGTGTGAGGGTTTAAATTGTTTTTTTAAACTCTCTAAGAACTAATCTGCACTGTGCCACATCTCTGTGTAATACTCTGTGGAGCTGTGCCCAACAGTTCATCTCTAGCAAATGAGCCGTCATCTGTGCAGAAAGGTGTTCAGATGGGGATGAATGGAATGTGGTTCTTTGTTGCTCCCTATGCTCTCACTCAAAAGATAGCAAACATTACCGGGAAAGCTTTCTGTCATTATAACTGTGATTTATGATTTTATGATGAAGCATTAACTTAGGCATTAATTAAAAAGAAAATGAAACTGTTGGTAGAAATTGATGTTTGAACTGTTTATATTAATTATAATGCCAGATGAATGCATACCAATTACACTTTCGTATATCTACTAATACTTGTGAAAATACATTTTTGATACACTTTGTCTTTATATGTCTTTATAGTGCACTTATTTTATACTCATGCACACATATACAACACACACACACACACACACATATATATATATATATATACATATATATATATATATATATGTATGTATATATATATATATGTATATATATATATATATACATATATATATATATATATATATATATATATATATATATATATATATATATATATATATATATATATATATATATATATATATATATATATAAGTGTGTGTGTGTGTATGTATGTATATATGTATATAAGTATGTATATGTGTATGTATTTTCTATTCAGTTGAGTGAGAGAGGCCTCGTTTCTCATGGCAGATTGCACAACATTTTTTGTATCTTGCTGCATACGGAAATGAATGACTTGGAGATGACTCTTGCTGAAAGGCTGTACAGGCATCTCTATGATCCATTCATGCCGGACCACACAGATAGCCAAATTGCACAAAATTCATGGAAAGTGTTTTTTTGTTTTTTTTTTTTTTTTTTAAATAGTGATTTCGATTTGCTTTGTACATACTGTTGAAAGAATAAAGCCAAAGCTGAAAGGTTTTTTTTTTTGGAGGTGTACCATGTTTTCAAATTTACAAATTTACATGTTTTCATATTTACATATCAACAGTCACACAGTGTCAGACAGTAATTAAACCTCATTCTTTTGTCTTTATACATAGAGATGTTTACACTGATGGGTGAACATACAGAGTGATCATTCTGTAATAACTTTCTTTTGTCTTTATACATAAAAAGACATTTGCACTGATGGGCGAACAATCACCTGAATTTATAAATATGAGAAATGACATTTGCAGGAAGCTCCCACTTTTTGCTTATGTCTACAGTAATTGCTAATATTTACAAAATGAGCCTACAATAAATAATAAGTCTATTTAATGAAAGTAAAGCTCCATGTTCAATAAAAATCTTAATTAAATACATTTTAAAAAATGAGGCTGTTCAATTTGGTTTTATACATGTTTTCAAATTTGTATATTTTGTTGTAATGTGACTAGTGATATTCTCAATGTTTACTGGGTTTTATATGATTCTTATGTGTTTCTTTGCTCTGTTTTCATAAAAAGTGAAGTTTTAGAAAAGTTTACTGAAAACAAACATCGTTAAGAACAAACAATTCCTCCTCAGCATTCAGCATCTCCACATGAGACGCCTTGTTTGTATGCGTTTCTGTAGTTGTTCTGACAAACTACTTCTTTTCTCAGCTATTTCCTGTTGGTATATAGGACCGGTACTGGCACCCTGTCCAGGGTGTACCCCGCCTTGTGCCCGAAGATCCCTGGGATAGGCTCCAGGTTCCCCCGCGACCCTGAAAAGGAGTAAGCGGTAGAAGATGGATGGATACTCCGAGTCGCCCCCTTTCGTTTCAAAGAATATTACAACGGCGAGTGCGTCAAGTATGAACAGGGTGCACGCGCAGTCGGTGCGGAGCCAGGCAGAAGTATAAACAAGGCTTTAGCTACATGAGGATGAAGTTTATGGTCCAGAAGCATCTGGAGCTTTTCTTTTAAGAAATCTGTCCATATTCTTTTACACTACACACGCATCGTCACATGCTAATTATTAGGATAAAACACTCGCTTATTAATGTTGACAGGTCAGCGAGGGGGAGGTAATTATTATTAATATTGTATATATAATTTATCATTGTTATGCATGTCTGTCTTATTATTTCTGTCTGTGTTATTATTTCAGACATCAGATAATTATCATATATATTAAATGTTTTATACATATTTTAGCATTTTAGAAAAGTTTGAAGGATTTTTACACTGCACCCCTGCTCTCATCAGACACTATATATATATATATATATATATAAAAGAGTAAAAAGTTTTGAACCGACCATTTTTACAATCCCTTTCAGTTAACAGCATCCTGTCATAACCTACACCTTTCTTTGTGTAATATGAGTCTTGAGGCCCTGATTTGTAAAAACTTTCAGAACCTTGAAGGATCTTAACCTGTTTTGTCGGTTGGAAAATCCATACATACCGTATCACAGTGTGGGGGTCTTAACACGGAGATGTGGCATTTGAGTAGGGACTCAAAATGGCAGACAGCAAAGTCTGTGAAAACAAATGATATGCAGTAGCAGTGATAACTTACTGTAAGAGAGTATTAATTAATACACTTTTTAACACGACAATCATTCTCTCTATTAATGTGTCTCTGTCAAGCTACAGTTCTGCCTGATCCATCCTGATGCCCTACTTCTGGTTGGAGTCCCACATGGACAGCCTAAAGATCAATAAGGTTACTGAGGATGGTACCACTTAGAAACCAAGAAGATGGCTTTGAACGGAAATTGATATGAACAGTTTTGCTATGATAGCCTTAGGACTGCAAATGCTATGAGCTGTTCTGTACTCAAGTTTCCTGGTTATAAATCTCCTAGTTATACAATTGCACTTTCTGACCATGTAGTACACAGTAATAGAAGGGAATTATTTATAATGGCATAATCTGGTGGCACCCAGATGAGTGATTCCCCCTCATGTCATCTCAAGGAGTTTATCCTTCCCACCAATGCCTCTGGCTTGCTCATTAGGGATAAATTTACAATTTGAAATTTTATGGCCTGTATTTATATAATTCTGTAAAGCTACTTTGTGACTATGTCTATTGTTAAAAGCACTATACAAATAAAATTGGATTGAATTTAATTTAATCATTCGCTACCAAATATCAATGTTTAATACAAAGCTTTCATATTATAACACATCAAAAGTTCTAGCTAGCTTGTCTAGCACACTCACTTATCTAATGGCTTAACTAAATTAATTAGTAGTTAAAGTACCATTACTTTGAACCATGTACTCAAGTAATATAATGACAGACTTAGTTTGTTACTCTCCACACCTAAGCCGTATATGATGCTATGGATATATGTTATTGTGTGATGGCTGTGCTGTACAGCTCAAAGAAGAGAGATGTTGAGGGTTAAATGTATTTATTAGATATTGTTTCATGAATGAACTTTAATGAATGTTTAAATTAAATGGCAATATACCAGTGCTGGTTTGTGTTATCCATGCGCCTGTATCTAGCAAGACAATTCTGATTGAACAAAAGCTGTTGCGGTAAAGCTACTTTAACAGTTCAGCACTGATTTATGAATGCCAATAAAGCTTAGCACATAAAAATTCCAAAGATTAAATTACTTTGAAAGATTTAAAAAAAATAATGTGTTGAAATTTAAGGTGTACAGACAGCTACAGGTATCATCCTCTGCTATTAACAATAGCCACTGATCATTTAACTAAGGTTACATGTGCAAAGTTTAAAGGAGACAAAAAACTAGATCCATCCATCCTCCATTCCAAACTTATTGTTAATTAGCTCCTGACCCATTTATGATGAAAGTGTAGGGAATTAAGCAACTGTGGAAAAAGTAGCACAAAGCATACTTGAATTTGAAATAGATGGATGCACAAGACAGTTTACTCATCCATTATGATTAATTAGTACACAAGGTATACTAAAGATCCAGGAGTGGATCATGGAGTCCACTTTATTTTTATATTCCTTTTGCTGCCCAGTTTTTTGACCCTACTGTTTTTTCTAACTTTACGTATGTGGTCATTGTTTCCAGTTGTTTCCGATTGTATCCTAACACTCACTTGCAATCCAATCCACTGTCTCTCAAGTTTTCCTAATAAAGCATTTTGGGGGTTTTGTTCTGCTGCTTGTTGTGAAATACTACATGTTGTATTTCTTATATGATTTACTCCTGGCTTTTTCTTTTTTTTTTTTTTTTACTTATTATTCTTTTAATACCATTTTAGCTTATTCTTAGCCCTTTGCATGTAATTTATTTATGAATATAAAAATTAGTGTTAACAGGCATTGTAACTTGACTTTGATCCCCCTTTTTCCAGCAAATTATTGTGTGTCTGTTCAAGCATAATGGGTTATTTTCAGGCTGATCCAAACTGGGAAGGCATTTATAATACCGATGACTGTTTCTTCAAAAGATCACTGGTTCATTTCCATTCCTGTGTGACCTTTTAGCCAGCAGATTACAGAAAATTTATTATCCTCTCAAAAAAACAGAACAATTGTTAGAGAGCCTTAAAATATTTATTAAGGGATAAAGTAAGGAGTATGGATCAGTATGGGAGATGAATAATAATTAAGATGTGTTCTGTGTTTACTTCAGATAATGTACAGTGCCTTGCGAAAGTATTCGGCCCCCTTGAACTTTTCAACCTTTTGCCACATTTCAGGCTTCAAACATAAAGATATAAAATTTTATTTTTTTGTGAAGAATCACCAACAAGTGGGACACAATTGTGAAGTGGAACGAAATCTATTGGATATTTTAAACTTTTTTAGCAAATAAAAAACTGAAAAGTGGTGCGTGCAAAATTATTCGGCTCCTTTACTTTCAGTGCAGCAAACTCACTCCAGAAGTTCAGCGAGGATCTCTGAATGATCCAATCTTGTCCTAAATGACTGATGGTGATAAATAGAATCCACCTGTGTGCAATCAAGTCTCTGTATAAATGCACCTGCTCTGTGATAGTCTCAGGGTTCTGTTGAAAGTGCAGAGAGCATCATGAAGACCAAGGAACACACCAGGCAGGTCCGTAATACTGTTGTGAAGAAGTTTAAAGCCGGATTTGGATACAAAAAGATTTCCCAAGCTTTAAACATCCCAAGGAGCACTGTGCAAGCGATCATTTTGAAATGGAAGGACTATCAGACCACTGCAAATCTACCAAGACCTGGCCGTCCCTCTAAACTTTCAGCTCAGACAAGGAGAAGACCGATCAGAGATGCAGCCAAGACACCCATGATCACTCTGGATGAACTGCAGAGAACTACAGCTGAGGTGGGAGAGTCTGTCCATAGGACAACAATCAGTCGTACACTGCACAAATCTGGCCATTATGGAAGAGTGGCAAGAAGAAAGCCATTTCTCAACGTTTGGTGTGACGTTTGGTGTGTCTCCCAGGTGGCTTGTGGCAAACTTTAGACGAGACTTTTTATGGATATCTTTTGAGAAATGGCTTTCTTCTTGTTTTTTATATCTTTATGTTTGAAGCCTGAAATGTGGCAAAAGGTTGAAAAGTTCAAGGGGGCTGAATACTTTCGCAAGGCACTGTATCAGGTCACTCTTTTGTTTTTAGGCTTGTTTGTTGTTGTTTTCAATTTGGAATTACCATTTAATGTTTCTTGCTAGTGCTATAGTGGTTTATAGCAATAATATATCTGCTAGTGCAGGAGCTGGAAGGGAGATTACCATCTTGATGACTACTGAATATGGGCTAGAAATCTCTGATACCACCCTGAGTGTGCCTTTGGAGGTGGTACTTTATTATTGTATTTATATATTATTATAGATTACTGAATATGACAAATTATAAGAAGAACCAACATAAAAGTGTTTATCACAATCAACTAGGACAGTTTTAGTCACAGACTATACAATTCTCTGGAACTATGCTGGGAAATGAATACTATACTTACAAATGGCAAATTCTCTGAGTTGGTGTTTTGATGATGGTGTTGGAGTATGCTGTCTAACATGTTTCTCAACAGTCTCCCATACTGTAGGTCTTCAGTTGGGTTGAGGTCTGGTGAAAGCATATGACTATAGCATATGAATTACAAATGTATTTATTGTTAACTTAAAACAGAAGGGAGCACATCAGTCAGACCATTTGTATATGTTGTTTGATATGGATATAATTCCAGATAGTGGATCAACTGGGTGTGAAACAGGAGGGGATGAGAATATGCCAAGCTTAAGATAAAGTAAACTATCACACACAGTGTGTTTAATATTCATCATGCTGATGTATGTGCGTGTGTGTGTGTGTGTGTGTGTGTGTGTGTGTGTGTGTGTGTGTGTGTGTGTGTGTGTGTGTGTGTGTGTGTGTGTGTGTGTGTGTGTGTGTGTGTGTGTGTGTGTGTGTGTGAGAGAGAGAGGAGTAAATCTTCAAAACAACTAGCAAAACCTCAGGTGCTTGTGTGGTTCATAGAATGCGTTACATCTATCATAGTGCTGACACAAGTTTTCAGTATTCATAGAATTTCAGTATTCATAGAACACAGTATTAAATTACTCTAGTGCTTAGTTGCAGTAACAAATACACCATTCATGGGCTATTGATTGGTACTGATTGAGGTTTGAAATATCCATGAAGCATTTTATTGGTATAAATAGAATTACTGTTTATTGTCCAGTTAAGTACACTGATAATTAAATTCATAATACAAACGTTTATATAAAGGAGAGAGCTGCCATCAATTTATTCATAATAAATACATTTATAGAGATATACCAGCATCTACATATATTTATATGTTATTTGATGATTCTCATACCTATATGTCTATTTTCTGTTTTCTAACCAAAACTGTAGCTTTATATATTCAGGTGACTCCAATCCTCAGCTTATTCTTGCTATTAGATCATTACCCTTTGCAGGAAAGGTTAATGTGTTTTGATGTACTGCAAATCCATTTAATTTCAGTGTTGTTCATGAAGAGAAAGTACTCCGGCACCTTAACAACACATTATTATATTTTTTCTCAGATTATTTATATTTTATAACTCTAATAATCCCATTATTGGGACGGTTGTGGTGCAGCTGGTAGAGCGGGTTGTCCACTAATCGTAGGGTTGGCGGTTCGATTCCCGGCCCGGGTGACTCCACATGCCGAAGTGTCCTTGGGCAAGACACTGAACCCCAAGTCCTGATGGCAATAGCGCCTTGCATGGCAGCTCTGCTACCATTGAGTGTGTGCGTGAATGGGTGAATGAGACACAGTGTAAAGCGCTTTGGATAAAAGCGCTATATAAGTGCACATTTACCATTATCTAAAGCAGCTTAATGAGTGAGATTAGTAGTTGTTAAAGCTACGCTTGCTATTTATCCTGTTCACTCAACCAGTGTACACATTGAACAATGGAATCAATTTCAGCTGTTATTTAAATAAATAAATAATATGCTTTAAGATGAATAATCGAATACTAGTTGGACGTTATGGGGTTAACGTATATAAATTTGGAAATATTATACCAATATAATCACGGATTTAAAGCATCCCTGATTGACAAATACACACAGTACACAAAGTTCTGATCCACACCAGAGAGATGTGAGAAGTCTTTAGACATAGAATCTTTTGATAACCCTTGCAAAAACCAAAAAAATAAAATAAACAAGAAAGGAGCAGATAATAGAGTTTAGTCTAACTTTATGTAGCAATGTGGCTTGTTTTTTTTTTTCGTTTTGTACCGACTACTCCACCATATTACCAATAAATTTCAGAAAGACTAGGATCTCATTACCAATAGGGTTAAAAAGAGCTCACCTACATTTATCATGAGGATTAAAAACCCTCCCCAACAGTTACCATTAGAACAGAAAACAATCCACTTGCGATAACCATTATGTTTGTTTACCAGCCCCTCCAGATTTACCATTAGGTTTGGAAACCGGAGAGTGAGAAAAGTAAACAATTTGAAGCTACGAGAGAGAAAAAGTAAAGAATTTGGAGAACGACCTTGGTCACACAGGTGCAGTGTGACGCAGCTATTCGTATAAATAGCTCCTCATGGTTCTTATGGTTCTTTTAAACATCTAAAGCCCCCTGTCTACAGCACGACCCACCCTTCCAGAGAGACAAGACTCTTTTCAGCATTATGAGTAAGTTCCATTTATCTTTTACTCCTATTTGTCTGGTTTATAATTTATTTCTATATCCGTTTTATATTTCTATTTAACTATATATATATATATATATATAATATAGTTATACTACTTGCACATGGTTTACTGTACTCCCGACCTCATAATATTAAATATTATCCTAGTAATATCTATCTTTACCTTAATACTATTTATTCTTGTACAGTTCTAATGGTGTGTGTGTGCGTTTGGGCCTTCGGGAGGGGGTGTTAGAGAGAGAGGGAAAGACAGAGAGTGTGTGTGTGTGCTATGTTCGCATGCCTGACCCTGAACGCGCAAGAGTGTGTGTGTGTGTGTTATCTATGTGTGTGCGCCTCCCTAACTCTCCTTCTCTGTGACTATTAAACCATAGTGTGTCAATCCCAAAATGTGAATCCTGTTTATCAATATCCACCTAATTCCTCCTCTATGTGTCTAGGTGCCCATTTATTGGAAGGGCTGGATATGGATTCGAGCACCCGCCACCAAATTGTGCATCTCACTGCTGATTGTCAATAAAATTACCTATTACTCCTATTCGGTCTCCCTCACGTTTATTTTATGTATATGTATATTTTTAACCACAACAAAGTTCAGCGAGGATCTCTGAATGATCCAATGTTGTCCTAAATGACTGATGGTGATAAATAGAATCCACCTGTGTGTAATCAAGTCTCTGTATAAATGCACCTGCTCTGTGATAGTCTCAGGGTTCTGTTGAAAGCGCAGAGAGCATCATGAAGACCAAGGAACAAACCAGGCAGGTCCGTAATACTGTTGTGGAGAAGTTTAAAGCCGGATTTGGATACAAAAGGATTTCCCAAGCTTTAAACATCCCAAGGAGCACTGTGCAAGTGATCATTTTGAAATGGAAAGAGTATCAGACCACTGCAAATCTACCAAGACCTGGCCGTCCCTCTAAACTTTCAGCTCAGACAAGAAGACTGATCAGAGATGCAGCCAAGAGGCCCATGATCACTCTGGATGAACTGTTGAGAACTACAGCTGAGGTGGGAGAGTCTGTCCATAGGACAACAATCAATCGTACACTGCACAAATCTGGCCTTTATGGAAGAGTGGCAAGAAGAATGCCATTTCTCAAAGATATCCATAAAAAGGCTTGTGGCAAACTTTAGACGAGATTAAAGTTTGCCACAACTAAAGTCAGAGCAGGTGCATTTATACAGAGACTTGATTACACACAAGTGGATTCTATTTATCACCATCAGTCATTTAGGACAACATTGGATCATTCAGAGATCCTCGCTGAACTTCTGGAGTGAGTTTGCTGCACTGAAAGTAAAGGGGGCCGAATAATTTTGCACGCACCACTTTTCAGTTTTTTATTTGCTAAAAAAGTTTAAAATATCCAATAGATTTTGTTCCACTTCACAATTGTGTCCCACTTGTTGGTGATTCTTCACAAAAAAATAAAATTTTATATCTTTATGTTTGAAGCCTGAAATGTGGCAAAAGGTTGAAAAGTTCAAGGGGGCCGAATACTTTCGCAAGGCACTGTAGCAGCATCAGCATAACTGATAAAGACTGTTACAACACTGTTGAATTAAAGAAAACTGATCTTAGTGACAGTAACCAACACAAAGCAAAATATCAGAACAGAACAAAATAAAACCAAATCAAAGCACAAACAAGCAGAATCAAGCAGCCCCAAAGCAGCAATGTGGCTCCAAGTGAGGGGGAGGAGCTATACTGAAATGACCACATCTCACTTAGCCTGCCTTGACGCATGCAAAATCGAGGACCCGTGATCCGATGACATGATACTCACGATGGCACATACGAAAATCATGATAACCTCTTTAATAGTTGGGACGACAATAGAAGGTGCTTCGACCAGAGTCTATGTTCTTAGAAGAAGATACTTAAATCCAGAACCTTTAAGAGTTCTTCATTTGAAGGATAACCTTGAAAGGCTCTTTTTGGGGTTTTTTTATTGTACAACAAACCATTATTTTTTCTTTTTTTATTTTGACCATTGGAGCTACAGCACGGAGTATTAAATGGACATTCATTATACAGAACCATGCTGCCATTATTTTTCGAAGTAAAAATCTTTTTCTAAGTATGTTCTTAGAAAAAGATACTTAAATCCAGAACCTTTAAGAGTTCTTCATTTGAAGGATACCCTTGAGCTACAGCACAGAGTATTAAATGGACATTCATTATACAGAACAATGCTGCCAGGATTTTTCGATGTACTGAAAGAACATAAGATAACAGTCATTTTTTGATGTGCACATGTAGTTTCAGGCTAGTATAAACCCAACTGTGTGAACCTGGCTAAGCCCCTGGCTGTATAAACCTGGCTTTTAGACCCTTAGTGCTCCAGTATTACAAAGCCTTTCAGTACATTTCATTTATTTTATTTTATCTGGTTAGCTTAAACAAAAGCTGCCATGCATATGAAGTAACAAAATAAAATCTTTGCCTGAAAATTGAATACATAGTGTTTTTGAGGACCCCAATTCCATATAGCAGCCTCAACCCAGTGACCAGCAAAGCTTAAAAATGATTTGAAGCATTTATTTTTGACATGGTATGTTGTTATCATCAATTATTTATGCTAGATCACACGAGTATCATCATTCATAGACATTAAATATATGCTTATACAAAGTATCGGTCAGGAAAGGTACAGGGTCCCTTGTCTGTGCGTGTTCTAACCATTTTCATGGAGTCTGTCTGGGTTTCCCAGTTTCCTCTCACCTCCCAAAAAATGCTTAATTGCTCCAAATGTAAAAGTGGAAGTGGAATCCTTGTGAAAGTTTGCATAGTGCCATGGTGTCCCATTCAGGGTGTGTTCCCACCTCATGCGCAGTATTCCCAGGATAGACAACGAATTAGCCACAACCCTTACTACCATAAAGCAGTTACTGAAGATGACGGAATAAATGAAACCATATGTCACATGATTGTAGGATAAACCAGGTAGATCAGTGTTTCTAAAATTAGTTTTCAAAATGTGTTTGAATGGGTAAAACCATAGGCCATGTAATGTGCCATGATTTTAGCATTAGACATGCTGATTCTAGCATCTCGAAAATCATGGCTTTTATTCTTGGCAAATCATCTAAATTCAATTTTAGTCACAAATTTGCTGTAAACAGCCAGAAGAAAATGAAAATGTGACTGCAGTGGACACAAACGCATGTAATAGACATTTAGAAATAAAAAGCATTTTAGAGTGGTAGAAGGTTGATTACTGGGATCAATACATCATGCTGAAAAATTGCAAATTGGTCAAATTAATACGCAGTAATGGAGTCATCGTGTTCTGTGTAAACAGTAGAGGCCAGTGATGGCTGTGTGATGATGAGATATTCCTAGTACAATTTAAAGCTCCTGATCTTTTCAGTTTATTTCTATTCAGATGAATCGTTCCAGCCAGATAATCATAAAGTACCTGAAGAGTTTTCATCATTATATTGGTCTGCACAGCAACCAGCTCTCAACTGGGAGTTAATTCAAAACTAGGGATTTACTGTGTGGGTGGAAATGTTAATATAATTAAATGCATACAGGACAGAAGAAGGTCAAAGTTAATTATCCACAAATGAACAATTTGTGAATTACTTTTAATTACATTTGGAACTTTATTATGGTGATAAGAAATGTGGATGTGTTTCTGATTCTTTTAGCAATTTTACGATCAGATCAGGATTGTCCGAGATCTATCAGAGAGTGATGCATTTATATAGTGTGCAAATCAGATTAGGACTCTATGTTGCTGTTGTTTGCTCCAATTTGGTACAAATGTATCATATCAGAGACGTCATTTCCTTATTACATCTTCTAAATAATTCCCTGATGTACAGCTGCTTGCAGTTTGTTGTAATTTTGCAGTTGTACTTTTGCATTCTTTATGCAGAACTGAACTTTACCCCCCAAAAAATAATCCAATGATGCACCCACAGCATGTACAAAACTAATATTTCAGGGGGCATCAGGTAAAATTTCCTGTCTTTGATGCCTCACATATCTCCCTCTATACAGGCAGATTGTTTTTTCAGCTCTTCTTCTGTATTGCTTCAGAGCTTCCTGCTTTGCGAATGAAATTCCTCAGGAGCCCAAGATCAAAAACTAAATTTTTCCAGCTGTCTCCATTGGGTCCTACAACCCTCTATCATCAGACTCCCCATCCTGTGCACAGAAATGGGATCTGGATATTTTACAAGACACTTTATTGTATGCTCCTTTAAGTTGGGTAACCGTTTTTCTAGTCTGCAATCATTTCAAATTTAGAGTGCATAGTTATTATATTCTAATCGAAACATAGTGTAATTTCACAGATCAGCTGAGACTGAAGGATTTTTTTTGTTTTTTTTTTTTTTTTTTAACTATTAATAAAAAATTTTTTAAATTTTTTTTTTTTTTTTTTTAAAAATAATTTTTTAAAAAAAAAAAAAAAATTTTTTTTTAAAAAAAAAAAAAAAAAAAATTAAAAAAAAAAATTTTTTTTTTTTTTTTTTTTTTTTTTTTTTTTTTTTTTTTTTTTTTTTTTTTTTTTTTTTTTTTTCATCAAAACCTGTGGAATCACTTGAACAGGACTGTCCACAGGATATCCCTCACAGTTTGATAGATCTGGAGCTTCTTTTTCCCCAAGAAATTTGCAAATTGGCAAATAAAGATATGTTAATTTGGTAGACTCTTACCCAAAAACACAGAGTATTTATTTCTTTATTTATATATTTTTGTGTATATTCTTTTTGTTTACCTAAAACATTTTTATTTATTTATTTGTTTATTTGTTTGTTTATTTATTTTGCAAAAAGATCTAAGTGTGTTGGATTATTATTTTTATTTCTAAATCCAAATTGTTTAAATCATCAATTTTAACAGGAGTGGGTAGACTTTTTATATCCACTGTATATAGATATGTTTGAATGTTTGGGTTTATTCCTGGCTTACTCTACAATAATATTCAAATATAGGAGTGTTTAAGTTCAGTCCTTGTTTACTGTAAATATTGTGCTTCCTGCACACAATTCCAGAACAACAATGCACTGTATTAAATACCTCAGATATACAGTGCGCTACATAAAAATTGGCACCCTTGGTAAATATGAGCAAAGAAACCTGTGAACATTTGTCTTTATTGTTTAACCTTTTGATCTTTTGTTCAAAGAAATCACAAAAATACTCTTCTCTCATGAATATCAAACAATCTCAAACACAACAGGTTTATCAAAAATAATCTTTGATAAATTTAGGTGTGCAACAATTATTGGCACCCTTTAAGTCAGTATTTTGCGCTACCTCCCTTTGCCAAGATAAGAGCTCTGAGTCTTCTCCGATAATGCCTGATGAGATTGGAGAATGCATGGCAAGGGATCTGAAACCATTCCTCCAGACAAAATCTCTCCAGATCCTTCAAATTTCAAGGTCCACGCTGGTGGACTCTCCTCTTCAATTCACCCCACAGGTTTTCTATGGGTTTCAAGTCAGGGGACTGGGTTGACCATGGCAGGACCTTAATTTTGTGGTCAGTAAACCATATTTGTGTTTATTTTGATGTATGTTTTGGATAATTTTCCTGCTGGAACCCAACCACAACCCATTTTAAGCTTTCTGGCAGATACACTCAGGTTTTCATTTAATATCTTTTGATATTTGATAGAGTCCATGATGCCATGTATCCTAACAAAATGTCCAGGTCCTCTGCCAGAAAAACAGCCCCAAAACATTAAAACGCCACCACCATATTTAACTGTGGGCATGAGATACTTTTCCATATGGCTACCTCTCTATGTTCACCAAAACCACCTCTGGTGTTTATTGCCAAAAAGCTCTCTTCTGGTTTCATCTGACCATAGAACCCAATCCCATTTGAAGTTCTAATAGTGTCTGGCAAACTGAAAATGCTAGAGTTTGTTTTTGGAGGGTGTTAGAGGCTTTTTTCTTGAAACCATTCCAAACAACTTGTGATGATGTAGGTGACTGGATTGTAGTTTTGGAGACTTTCTGACCCCAAGATGCAACTAACTGCTGCAATTCTCCAGCTGTGATTCTTGGACATTTTTTGGCCACTCAAACTAACCTCTTCACTGTGTGTTGAGACAATATAGAAACGTGTTCTCTTCCAGGGTGAATAATATTTCCAGTTGACTGAAACTTTTTAATTATTGCCCCGATGGTGGAAATGGGCATTTTCAATGCTCGTGCTATTTCATTATAGCCATTTCCCATTTTGTGAAGCTCAACAACCTTTTGCCGCATATCACAGTTATATTTCTTGGTCTTACCCATTGTTATGAATGACTAAGGGAATTTGGCCTATGTATTACCTCATGTTTATACTCCTCATGTTTCCTGTTCCTAGTCACCCAGGTGTACTAAAAATGTAAAATATCAATGGGAATATACTTTAAATATATATATATATATATATATATATATATATATATATATATATATATATATATATATATATATATATATATATATTATGCTTATTTAAGAGAAATATATATTTTGATATGGTGATGCAGGGTTAAATGAAAAATGTATTGTTATTTTAATCAAATGGACAGTTTGTGATGGAAACCTTGCTGCTTTGGTGTTTTTATATCGCCATTGTAAATGGTTAAGAAAATTGTTTTTTATCAGGTTTTTTATTACATATATTAAGGTTTAATATATATCTTAGTTATATGTAGGTGTGCAACAATTCTTGACACCTCATGAATTCATATGAGAAAATATATTTAAAGTATATTCCCATTGATATTTTACATTTTTAGTACACCTGGGTGACTAGGAACAGGAAATTGTTCAACCATGACTTCCTGTTTCACAGGAGTATAAACATGAGGTAATACATAGGCCAAATTCCCTTAGTCATTCATAACAATGGGTAAGACAAAGAAATATAACTGTGATATGCGGCAAAATATATAATATATATATATCTTAGTTATATGTAGGTGTGCAACAATTATTGACACCTCATATATATAATTTATTATTTTTTTAAATAAACCTTTGTTTTATTTAGCGTGGACCTTGTTTGATATTCATGAGATTAGAGTATTTTTGTGATTTTTTAAATTAAAAGATCAAAAGATTAAACAATAATGAATTTTTCTGACAGCCTTCTTTGCTCATATTTACCAAGGGTGCCAATATTAGTGAGGTCACTGCGTATATAGAAAAAATGCGTAGTATTTGCTGCCATCAAGTGGTTGATATTTTAACCTTCTGATTTCCATCTTTAAAAAAATTACCACAATCCTCAACCTGTTAAATATTTATCGGCAGAGTAGTCATTTGGTTAATCACTACTTCTTGGCACTATAACTTTTGCACCCAACCAACTATATTCAGAAAGGATTTGTCATATTTTTCATAACTGGCTTTATGAGATATATATATATATATATATTAGATAGATAGATAGATAGATAGATAGATAGATAGATAGATAGATAGATAGATAGATAGATAGATAGATAGATAGATAGAATGTCTGCAGATTAAGGTGTTTATTTGCTAGGCCTGGGCACTGGGTGGCACTGTAACCCAACTAAGCCTCTGACTGCTCATTAGTGGATAGATCTGCAGTTTCCAAATTTTTACAGTCAAGAATCCCTTTAGCTGTTTAAAAATGTTGGTTATTTATTTATTTATATTAAAATTGAGGTTAAATTCCAGTTGCCATTATTATTTTTTTCTCGAAATAATAACTTTAATAATGGTGTGTGTAGTTTGCAGCATTGTAACAAAAATTATTTACAGATCCCTGGAGGTCCCCCAAGCTTAATCTGAAAACCATTCCAATAGATAATATTGCGCTGAATACACTAGGCAATGGAACTGCGTAATGCTAGGAGCAGGGGTAGTGTGCCAGCTGTGTTTGACTTTGTCAGCTCGTGGCCACATGGACACTTTCTATATGCAAGAACAGTTTAATCTGTGTGCCATTTAGCAAATACTCAATTCTTGTGTAATTCAGTAATTAAAATTTTTGCTTTAAATACACTGTCTCAGCACCAAAACAATTTAAGCTTAATATCAGGAGGCTAACATGTGAGTAAATACTAGAGGGTGGCCTGTGCTTATCATAGTTTCGGCAAACACCAGATGGTAGCCAACACCACACTTCAATACATTTTACTATTCAAGGTTAAAGATATCCTATAAAGTAAAAGCAAATTTGCTCAATTTATCCAACCTCAAAATTAATCGATCAGCCAAGGCTTATGTTTCTGTTGTCCCAACCTCGAGTTATAACGCTTTCTTATCTAACTAGTCAGGAAAGCTTATGACCAGCCATTAACATCATGTCAGGTGCATGCAAGTGCATACAGCATATCACATGTCACACTGCATTATTTTAAATCTAATTGTGGGGGATACAAGGATGTTGCATTCCTGCACTGTAATCGTCTCCTGCAATCTACTGCAATCTCCTGTATGGTAAAGTATAGAACCATGGACAGGAACGCATATGTGAGACTTGTTGCCAATTGATGTGAAAAAATTACATCTTAGCAAGTGTAAATACCTTGAATGTAGTCAAATGTATGTACAGTGGTGTGAAAAAGTGTTTGCCCCCTTCCTCATTTCCTGTTCTTTTGCATGTTTGTCACACTTAAGTGTTTCGGAACATCAAACCAATTTAAACAATAGTCAAGGACAACACAAGTAAACACAAAATGCAATTTGTAAATGAAGGTGTTTATTATTAAAGGTGAAAAAAATCCAAACCATCATGGCCCTGTGTGAAAAAGTGATTGCCCCCCTTGTTAAAACATACTATAACTGTGGTTGTCCACACCTGAGTTCAATTTCTCTAGCCACACCCAGGCCTGATTATTGCCACAGCTGTTCACAATCAAGGCATCACTTAAATAGGAGCTGCTTGACACAGTAAGGTCCACCAGAAGATCCTTAAAAGCTACACACATGCCGAGGACCCAAAGAAATTCAGGAACACTTGAGAAAGAAAGTAATTGAGATCTATCAGTCTGGAAAGGGTTACAAAGCCATTTCCAAAGCTTTGGGAATCCAGCGAACCACAGTGAGAGCCATTATCCACAAATGGCGAGGCCGTAGAACAGACAGTGGTGAACCTTCCCAAGAGTGGCCGGCCCGCCCAAAATTACCCCAAGAGCGCAGCGACGACTCATCCAAGAGGTCACAAAAGACCCCACAACAAAGTCAAGAACTGCAGGCCTCACTTGCCACCGTTAAGGTCAGCATTCATGCCTCCACCATCAGGAAAAGACTGGGCAAAAAATGGCGCAAGCAGAGTTCCAAGGAGAAAACCACTGCTGAGCAAAAAGAACATCAAAGCTCGTCTCAATTTCTCCACAACACATCTTGATGATCCCCAAGACTTTTGGGACAACATTCTGTGGACCCGATGAGACAAAAGTGGAACTCTTTGGAAGGTGTGTGTCCAAGTATATCTGGCGTAGAAGGAACACTGCATTTCATAAAAGAACATTATACCAACAGTAAAATATGGTGGTGGTAGTGTGATGGTCTGGGGCTGTTTTGCTGCTTCAGGACCTGAAAGACTTGCCGTGATAAAAGGAACTATGAATTCTGCCGTCTACCAAGAGATCCTGAAGGAGAATGTTCGACCATCTGTTCGTGTACTCAAGCTGAAACGAACTTGGGTTCTGCAGCAGGACAATGATCCTAAACACACCAGCAAGTCCACCACCGAATGGCTGAAGAAAAACAAAATGAAGACTTTGGAGTGGCCTAGCCAAAGTCCTGACCTGAATCCTATTGAGATGTTGTGGTATGACCTTAAAAAGGCCGTTCATGCTCGAAAACCCTCTAATGTAACTGAATTAGGACAATTCTGCAAGGATGAGTGGGCCAAAATTCCTCCAGGACGCTGTAAAAGCCTCATTGCACGTTATCGCAAACGCTTGGTTGCAGTTGTTGCTGCTAAGGGTGGCCCAACCAGTTATTAGGTTTAGGGGGCAATCACTTTTTCACACAGGGCCATGATGGTTTGGATTTTTTTTCACCTTTAATAATAAACACCTTCATTTACAAATTGCATTTTGTGTTTACTTGTGTTGTCCTTGACTATTGTTTAAATTGGTTTGATGTTCCGAAACACTTAAGTGTGACAAACATGCAAAGGAACAGGAAATGAGGAAGGGGGCAAACACTTTTTCACACCACTGTAAGAATATGAAACCCATTTCAAGCCATTGGTTCTGATTGCAAGCTTTAAATAGTATTGTTATATTTACAGATAATACTGCTCATGTAATATAAATAGAATAATAAAATGCTTGAAATGAATAATAATAATGTCTAGTAATATGTTTAATGATTTTGTATTTGAGTTATTTTCATCTTTATTTGGTTTATTTTAATCTCAATATGAAATGCTAGAATATATTCAAGATATTTTAACTTGCTAAGATTTTTTTTTTTTTTTTTTTTTGCAGTGTTGCCTTTACAGTAAGAACAATCCTGTAGATTGCACAAAAATGTCTTGTTGACTTTCCATGTAAATGGATTTTCTTCAGTTGATTTGAGGACCAGTTTGCCTTCCCAGCAAGCAACGCAATATATAGGTTAAAATTTCCACTATAAAGATGTAACATTAATTATGCATCACTATTCAAGTCAGTATTTTTAGGAATTTTTATGACGTGAAAAATCTTTCATTAGGATAGCTTACTTTGTATATTTGCTATGAACACATAGCCTACACTGCAGAATTTTACCACTGGGTGGCTGTAACAGCCTGTACATGACACCTGCTCTCTTTAGACATACGGCATGACCCCCTTTTGCAACAAGAATAGAAATTCTTTCAGTTTAAGTCAAAGGTTATTGCGTTGCTATATAAGTGCTTAAAAATGTTCTTGCTTAATTGCTTGTTATTTGTAAATTCATAAATTGTTCAGCTAAATTGAAAAATGATAATGTTTATTTATTACTTAGTGTATATAACATTTATTATGATGATTATTATTGTTGTTACTTTTGTTATTATTATTATTATTATTATTATTATTATTATTATTATTATTATTATTATTATTATTATTATTATTCATAGTTTTATTAATTGTAGTAGTAGTAGTAGTTCTTGTTGTTGTTACCAGCAGTAGTAGCGGCCTCTTAGAAAAACGGGTTCCTCGAGTGTTCTTTGGAAGGAAAACGCTTTAGGATTACACACAGAGCCATAATAATTCCCCAAACAGACGAACCAAAGAACCCTTTAGGATATTCGGTGGAACCTTTATTTTCTAATAATGCAGTAGTACCTTTTATAACTGTTGCAATTAATTGATGTTTTATTTAGTTATGATAAGGTTGTTTGAATTCAAATATTTGTTTTATTAGGTTAAACGCATATCAAATCAATGTAGGCCTATAAATTCTCAAATGCAGGAATGCAGATGGAGCACTGAGACAAGAGAAGTGCCATTTTGAAATTATTTGCATGACACGAGGAAGCCAGACACGAGGCTACTGTCTGTGGACAAAATCAATAACTGTCAGTGATATTTAGGTTGTTTTCAGACCAGTAGCTCATCACTCTCAGGCGGCGTAAAAATTCATGAATATTTCCGCTACATACAGTAAAGTTTAAAAACACCTCTAAATCTTTTCTCCTATAGCCCTTGATTAAGCGGTAAGTGTTTTCCTTCAGATGGCTTCTGCATTATAACCTATTTTTGGTCTACGTATTGAAAATAAATAAACAAATAAATTAATTATTTAAAATTTGGTACTATAACATAAAGGCTACACACGTATCATTATTGCATGTTAACCGGGAGCGTTTCAGTCAAAAACGCATATTAAAAATATATATTTCTTGTAATAATTACTTCTTTATTTTATTTTTTCTATTCAATAATTAAGCGTTATCTGTTTGCGGGGATACGCTCATGAGTTCACTGAAACTAAACAGTAAGTAAACTCAATGTAAAAAAATAAAATAGGCTAGATTATGTTATGATTTGAACTATACAGAGTTCAGATCTGTATAGAAAGAATAGTCTGATTGGATCACTCGGAACAAGTGAACATTTACCATTTTTACCAACAAACTTCAGTATTAAAGGTGAGTTGATCAGTCTGAAAAAGTGGCCTATTTTATACACTACTGTGTTTTCTTAGGGTCGGAAAATAAGTACGTTATTGGGCTTCTTTTTCAACAGGCAGAAAGAATAATGTGTGTGTGTTGTGTGTGTGTGTGTGTGTGTGTGTGTGTGTGTGTGTGTGTGAGAGAGAGAGAGAGAGAGAGTGTAGTGTGGAATGGTAGCAGATGTGTTATCATGGGGATTTCCGCCTCCCGTTTGCCTCGTTGATTGATTGTTATATTTCAGCTCAAACAGCGCGCCGCAGGAGCTCCAGCCTCTTTAAATGTCTGTACAATTCAAATACTGCACTCACAGCTACAGCCTTGCTGCTGGTAAGCAGGCCGATATTACATAACATGCTGGCAATCTGTGAACAAATAAAATAGCCAGTAAATATCGGTGAAAAGTATACGATAACAGCGCGTCAAACCCATCATGTTTATTTTATGGAAAAACTCTTTCTTTTTTTTCAGCACTGGATAAAAACACAGTTTTTTAAAACTCTAGGCTACATTTTTTTTTACAAAAACAAACAAACAAACAAAAAAACCCCGAATCATTTTGATTACGCATTAAATTAAAATAATCTAATGCATTTGCTATTGTTATTTTGAGTATCAAATAGTTTTCGTTCCAGGCCCAAATGTGTTAAACTTCTGCACTTTTAAACTCACGCATGGTCATTTCCCACTATTTCATTCATGAACTACTTTTTCATCAGCCATTACTGTTTAAACCCTCATCTGCACTTTTTAACATCTCCGCCAAATATGGTGTTATTATTATTATTATTATTATTATTATTATTATTATTATTATTTATTATTATAGTAGTAGTAGTAGTAGTAGTAGTAGTAGTAGTAGTAGTAGTGCTGTTATTGTTGTTACTGTTTAGATGCCAGTACTATACTTAATATAGACTCTCAGCTTATTATTATTATTATTATTATTATTATTATTATTACTACTACTACTACTACTACTACTACTAATAATAATAATAATAATAATAATAATAATAATAATAATAATAATAATAATAATAATAATAATGGGCAAAATACTAAGCATACTAAAATTTAAAAAATTATAACAAATGTTGCACTAAAATAATAAGTAGGCCTTCATGGCTCGAAGCTAATGACTTCGTGTTTCTACTAAAGCTAACTGCCATATAGCATAGCTAATGTGATTTTACGCATGTTTACGTTTTGTGAAGAGAAGATACAATCAGTGTCAATGAGCCTTAATTAATCAAGGAAATGTTCCGAGGAAATCTCAGCAGCTACACTTACTGATCGTTGACTGGGCTGTAGATCAGTTCAGATCCCGGACAACCTTTGAAAAGCTTCAGCAAGAACAAACAGTTTGATTTGACTCAAACCAAGTTAGAAAGAATGTAAACAACACACGAGGAAATGATTTGCTCTTTTTTTTAATTATTTGTCTTCTGCAATGAAATGATAGTATCCAATTAAACATTTGTAAATAGGTATAGAAAAAACCCAGCAAACGAGAGAGAGAGAGAGAGAGAGAGAGAGAGAGAGAGAGAGAGAGAGAGAGAGAGAGAGAAAGAGAGAGAGAGAGAGAGAGAGAGAGAGAGAGAGAGAGAGAGACTAGCTGAAAATGCACTCAGTCTCCTGCTTAATTCATTAGCACAGTAAAATGGTCACCCAGCACAGTCGTATCGAGGTTAATGTACTTACATTGTCAGCTGTAATGGGTCATAGAGTAAATGTGTCTTTTTGTCAAATCTGGAAACAATGATTTTCTACAGTATGATGCGTCACTAATAGTGCTACAATAAGACCTTGATAGAGTGCGGCTTTGTTCAAGTTGCGCGCACGCCGAGCGTCCCGCTGTTTGCCCTCCAATCACAGCGCGCCCTCACTTAGCCCCTGTCCAATGGGAAATACGCGCGTGCAGGTGGCGGCGCGGTTATCAGCGGCTCCGGCTCCGCGAGCATCATAACACAGAGTCAATTTACTGATGTGAGTCGAGCTAATGCGCGCCATCAAACGCGGTGAAATCTCCAACTTCCGACCGCGCAGCGGATTGCGGACCGCGACTCGGTGAACGCTCAGATAACACTCACCGAACTAAAGACACTTGTGACCGGCGGCTCGCCCGACACTCGGGCAGATCTTTCTGCTGTTTCGCTTGTTTCAAACTTTTGTTTCATCTTGGAGTTGCGCCGTGGGCAGTTGCAGGTGTCCCGTCGGCACTTCGTTTAGTGTTGAAAGATTTTGTTTAGTGTTTAGATTTTACGTGGTTCATGCACACAAATGTTAGCGGTGGGGCAAATGGATGCTAACAGGCAGAGTGCTTTCGTGTTGAGTAGCACGCCACTGGCTGCGCTTCACAACATGACCGAGATGAAGAGCTCGCTGTTCCCCTACACGCTGCAGAATCCCGCGGGCTTCAAGGCGCCTTCATTCACCAACCTCAGCTCCCAGCTCCCGCTGGGCACACCGCACGGAATTAGCGATATCCTGGGACGGCCCATCACCACGGCGGGACAACTGCTCTCCAGCTTTCCGCGGATAAACGGCTTGGCCACCACCGCCGGAATGTACTTTAACCCCGCTGCCGTGTCGCGCTACCCGAAGCCGCTGGCGGAGCTCCCGGGCAGAGCGCCTATCTTCTGGCCCGGAATGGTGCAGAGTTCCCCGTGGAGGGAGCCGCGACTGCCCTGTCAGGGTGAGGAATCTAGCGGAACTCTCTTCTCACACCTCCTTAGTTTTTTAGAAAGTCTAATCTGCTAATGCAGAATCGATTTCACCAGGATTTCGTCGTCGTCGTTCTTGTTGTTGTTGTTGTTGTTGTTGTTTTCGTTTTATTTTATTGAATAGACATGCACTGCATTCAAGATTTCATTTTTAGACACAAATGAGCACTTTAAAGAATACATTTATGTCAACCCTTCAACTCTAAAAGAATTCTTACATTAACAAAACAACAAAAAGAAAAAGTAGTAGAATTGTTTACATTGATAGCTGTTGGTATTAACTAAGCATTTTGTGACTTTAGTAGCTATTATTTATTATAAGACACCTTGGTTCAGAATAAATGGGAGATATAACCATATAATATTAGTCACAATATGGGGTTGTTTTATGTTGTTCTAGTAAGTAACGTATTATACCAGTTCGTGTCCACTTTATAGGCTAGTGACAGTACTGATTGAAATCCAGGCCTCTGAATGTACCATTCTTTCAAAACAAAACTTCCACAATTAACTAAGACTGAACGTTTGGTCTCTTTCAGCACAAGCAAATATAATGTTGGACAAAGACGGGAAGAAGAAACACTCCAGGCCAACTTTTTCAGGACAGCAGATTTTTGCGCTGGAAAAAACCTTCGAACAGACCAAATACCTGGCCGGGCCGGAAAGAGCACGCCTCGCCTACTCACTGGGAATGACCGAGAGTCAGGTCAAGGTGTGTAGAATTCCGATTTGGAGTTTAATATTACAGTTAAAAATGATAAATAAATAATGCATGCGAATTCGATTTGAAGTCTGGCCGACCTTTTAGAAAATATAGGCCTGCGCATGACAATATGTATATTATATATTATGTAAATAATAAGTTACAATATGAAAATAGCTATCAAAAGGTATTATTATTATTATTATTGGTTATTATTATTGTTGGTTGTTGTTAATAATAATAATGATTATTATTATTACTATTATTATTATTACTATTATTATTATTATTATTATTGTTGAGTTTTTTGCAGTGATGAATATAATGCATGTAAATAAAGGTTTAGCATTTACAACAACATAAGTCAAACTAATTGTGATTGGGCGTTACTAAATCAACTCGGTCCTATATACTTCTTAACATGTATTCTTGCATATAAAAGTCTTTGAAGTTTCAGGGACCCAGCAAATGCTCTCAAACTCTCCCTGCAAGCGATACTGTAATGTATTAATGTCTCCCCATCAACAGGTCTGGTTTCAGAACCGGAGAACCAAGTGGCGTAAGAAGCACGCAGCGGAAATGGCCACCGCCAAAAAGAAACACGACTCGGAAACGGAGAAGATGAAGGAAAGCTCGGACAACGAGGACGACGACGAGTACAACAAGCCGCTGGACCCCAACTCAGACGACGAAAAAATTACGAGACTGCTGAAAAAGCACAAGTCTGCGAGCCTGTCGCTCATGAGCCCGAGCAGCAGCAGCTCGGACACGTTGTGATGCTGAGCACAGACTGTTTCTCCAGCAGCTGAGGAACGTTCACAAACTTAAAGCAGGGTACACAGGGGGGCTCAGAGCCTCCTACTGCTGCCGCAAGCGGAACTCAGATGTATATATTTTCTACCGAGTAAATTATGTTATGAAGCCGCCCAAAAGGACATGGCCAATGTGCACTCATCTCCTGTGGCAGAAACCTCATTTCTCTTTCTGTCGCCGAATAACCAAGTCTATCACTACTTCTTCTCCGAGTTGTACGACTGGGAGAAGTCTTACTCCGAGTACAAGTCCACCGGCTGTAAATGTTCATGTAAATAGGATTTGTTCTAACAGTTTTAACAGTGTCCTCTCCGGCCGGTTCTTTTCATTTAAAAAGGACTCTAAGTTTTAGGGCTACCTCTGTAAAAACAGATCCAGATGGAGGGTTAAATGCTGAATTAAGAGAATATTATTGCTTCCGTGCTGAAGTAAGAAAACCTTTGTATTATCAATAAATTATTTAACAAGCTTATGTTTTAAATATGTCTCAATAGATTTCATTTCGTTATGTCTTCAAATGTTAGCACGCTTAAGCTGGTAGTTTGACTAATTTATGCTTTTATAAGGAACAGAAGCTGAGACTGACAAACACTCAACGTCATGAAACTTTTTATTTTTTTTGGGGGGGGGGGTGTTTTGGTTTAAACAAAAATATCAGCTAGAGCAATTGATTAATAAAAACAAACGTGCAGTATAGGACTTTATCAATGGCTATCGACATTTATTGCTGAACTGACCGGAATTATCCTGTTAGTTTTATTTCCATTTTGAGAAGTGATAAGCAGGGTAGATTAATAAATACATTACCGTGAAACGGGTGATACGCAGGAAACAGTTTAATTTACAGAAGTAAGTGGAAGATAAAGATAAATGCTTTTCCCCCATGGATTATTTAAATAGGCCTACAACCTGTTTCATAAATGTCTGGCTACAGATTTAGATACTGTGTGTAGACTCAGTGCAACTGCACCCGCACTTTAATCTTAATGAGAAGGATTTAATCTCTATAAATGATATACTGATTATTTATTTATTTATTAAAGTAAAATTCGTTAGACAAATATATGCAAACATTAGAGTAAAATTCGCCCAGGATGCTAAACTCCAACGAGAATGGAATAATTTGCAAAAAAATCATCAAGTCTCATTTATTGAAACAAACTTATTATGCACACATGGAACATTACAGTCTTCAGGACAAAGAAATCAGAGTCTGAATTTTACTGCACTATTTGAGATGCAGCCATTTTGTAGTGTCTGAATTCCCAGTGGATAATTTATATTCCCTGGATGTTTTTTTAATATCATACTATTACCCACAATTCACCGTAAATCCAACGGACAAATGACATGCACGACTCCCACAAGAAGTGACAACAATGCATTGCGAATTGTTTAATCTCTGACAACTTTGTAAATAAATGTAAATCACATATGATATTGAGCAACGGCGAAAGTCAACATAGGCTTGTTAGTTGTGTATTCAATACCGAAAAAACCCTCTTTATAGTATTTTTGTGGTTTCATCTGCGAGGTAATTCGGGATTGTTTGAACAGATTATGTAACAGGGGTCAGGATGATGTGTTTCCGGAGCACTTACTAATAAAATGACTAATAATCTGAACCACCATTTTAATTTGACGCACTTAAAATTACGAAAGACTGTACAGGATTTATTTTTTTTGAATCAATAGACATCACAATCCGTGTTCGCCAAGTGATTGCTAATATTATTATTGTTATTATTATTATTATTATTTATATTAGGATACAACTTAAAAAAATATATTTATGCAAATGACACTTCAATCAAATTTGATTTTGCACATTTAATAAAACCAAAAATCTAGCGATTGAAATTTTGTTAGAATTAAAATGTTCACTTCACTGTAAAGACACTCTTAAATAAATTAGGCTACTTTTAGGACTACAGAACGATTTGTTTCTGTAAAGTTTATTATTGCTCAACCAAGAAAACACCACAGCTGTTAAAAAAAAGAAACTTTTTTTTTGTGGTTTTTGTTTGTTGTCATTTTAAAGTATAAAAATCTAACGTAACATTTTGGTAAATTCCTCTGTAATATTCCTATAAACAGGAATGAAAATTCAAATATAATGAACATCCATTCATGAATGCAGATCATCAAGACACTGAGGTTTCTTTTTGAGGAAAATTATTTGTACAATACAAATTGCTCTCACGTGTTGCCACTTGAGCAAGTGTGGTCCATAAGGTTTCCGAAGGAAACTGACATGCAGCTATATCACCATGACACCTACACTGACATTTAGGAAACTCATTTCCGGGATATATGACACGACGTGATTGTGTAAAGTGGGCGGGACTACGGCCGTCATCTATATAACGTGCCGAGTTCTCATAATTTAAACACTACAGTTTAAAAGAAGGCGTGGTACATACGCAATGTATCCAAAAAATATATAAAAACCATTACCAAAATATATAGCTTCTGCTCATAGTGTATTGCCTTATTATGACTGTAGCAGTAATGACAAACACGCAGTTGTTCATTTCTAATGGTTTTATTGCTTGAAGAGGCCAGGCCACCCATGGAGCTTAATCTCTATCTGCTATTACAGAGGAAACACACCGCGTCACGTGACCGGCGGCAAGGGGGAGCAGTGTCCAAAACGGCACACTACCGTACTAAATAGCAGGCTACTACTAAACAGTACGTCGGAAATTTTGGCTAACAAAATACATTCGTGTCGTCTTTAGGACGCCTTAATTTCTCCCCAAAACCTCACATTAATGCAACAAACAGGCCTGCAAGGTCAAAAGTAGTGGGCTATTTCACATTATTATAGTTAGCACATTATTTTGACACTATTTAGTAGGATGTGCCAGTTTGGGAAACTACTCTTAAAACGACATGGACTTTGGCTGCAAATTCATTCTCACTTAGGGTGATATAAATGAGGAAACAAAATCTAAAATAATAAAAGACATCCAAATATCAAACTAGCTGCTTCATACGACATGTGAACTATGTAGTGTACTAAATTAAAATCGATATGAGGAAACGCTAATCGCCATTTTAAAGTTCTAACGAGCGGCGCGAGCGGATTAATGGTGAAATAGACCACGCCCCACGCGACCACCGCATACTACACCACAGTAAAGTGTGTCCCAATACAACGTGGCGTAGTATTTCGGCACACTGTTCTTTCCACTAGTACCCGGTTTACATCGTGGCCCTGAAAAGCGCCCGGTTTCCTCCTATCGACTGCACAAACTCTTAACGCACACCTGTCTGCTGTGTACAATATACTTGGCACCATGACGCAGTAACAAAAGAAAAAAAAAACAACAACCTTAAAACAAAAAGTTTACTTTAAAAAAAAAAAAAAAGATACCCAAGCCTATCTAAAATATCACATTCAGAACCATATTATTACACAGAAATAAGTTAGGATAAGAATAATAATGCAATAACCAAGTGAGACTGCTATATGAAACAATATCTTATATAGCTACTTGCATGGCCTATGACACTGGTTAGAATAGCTCAGATAGGCTACGTGATAATCATATGCAAAAAAAAAAAAAAAAAAAAAAGGTGCACTTCAGATGACGTGGGTGTTTTAATATATCACTAACTATTCGAATGGTTCAGCTGACAAGCGGCAGGTTTCTATCCATACCTCAGTGTAATCATTTTGGTAAGAATAATAAATTATTATCTCTTTAAACTATACAGTATATAAAATGAGACTTGGTGGATGTCAGACGTGGCAGTGTGTGCTGGGCACACGCGTCAGCAACGACAAATCAAAAGAGCATAAGGAAAGAAAATAAAGTAAGCTAGTCAATTGTTGAAATGAACTTAAAAGAAAAAGAAAAGAAAAAAAGCTAACCTAATCCAACAGAGACACTGCACAAGCTTGCCAAAAGAGAAAGAAAACAGCACTAAAAACATCAACACCACTATATAATAATCCAATGTACAAATAAACCTAACACTATACATATACAACATTTTTTTTTTGCATTGCACTTCTTAAAACGTCTTACACAAGATATGGAAGTATCTTCTATAATGTAGAGGCATATCTAAAAATCGCAAGTATTGTTTTTAAAATATGTAGTACATCTGATTTTCTATTAGAGTTTTGGCAACAAGGTTATGTCATATAAGAAGAGTTGTCCTTTAAGTTGTTTGTCGCTGTGATGGTGTTCTGGGAAAGGTTGGAGGAAAACTGTCCAACGAGAGAGGAGAGCGGCGTGAGATGTGTGTGTTTGTGTGTGTGTTTGACGTTCAGTGTGTGTTCCTGAATCTTAAATCACTCTTGGGCACATGCTGTCATTTCTATCGGTGTGCTGGCTTGCACTTGTTTCACTACGACTGGTCAGTCCTGCTGAAAAGTCTTATCAGGGTTTTCTGTGAGTGTGTGAGAGAGAGTGTGTGTGAGAGAGTGTGTGTGGGTGTGTGTGTGTCCAGCTGTCTCAGAGTTTCTCACAGGGTCGCTTGTGGTGAAATCCCCTCCATTCTTTGGCAGCATATATCTAGCCAATTAAAACACACACACACACACACACACACACACACACACACACACACACACACACACACACACACACACACACACACACACACACACACACACACACACACACACACACACACACACACACACACACACACACACACACACACACAGAGAATAAGAAGTCACACATGGTCATTACAAACTGCTTAAACTCTAATATTATGACGTGATTAAAAAAAATGAGAAAACAAAAAAATAATGAAAGAAAAAATATTTACCACATCACTGCATGACACAACACTTGTGCTTATTTGCATTACGTTTACCTGCCCCTGTGGTTAATCGAAAGGACAGGAAAACAGGCTGCAAAACATAGACACACAAAAAAGGAAAAAAAAAAAAAGGAATTAATAACAGCTTAGTCAGCTTTGACTCTTCCATGTGTGACATGGGATACTTTTAGCCTTTCCCTATATCTAAAGCAGAGGTGACTGTGCTGTTGATGGCTGTGTGGCTCATGCAAAATTTCTCCTATTGACCAGATTGTATCTCACACATACATTCACACAAATTTTGAGCACACAGAGAGCTCTCACGGTCTCCATGCACAATTTGGGCTCATATGTAAGAGTTGGTCAAATGATTTCCCATGAATATCAACATTTCACCACCTTAAAGTGTCATTATATGCAACACTATGTTAATGTCAGCATGTAGAAAAACTTTCTGATGTCTTTGGTTGATAAGATAAAAATGGTGGATGTTTAGGAGGCGAGGATAATTCAGGCTTTATCATCTGGATGACATAATGAGGTTAATCAAGCATAGATGGAGATGAATCTTTTCTGTAAACTGTTTCTGCTTACCATTTGTTTTCCTCCTCTCTTTTTTTTAGGAAGCAAAAATGTTAAGCTAAACTGGCAAACTCAATGTAAATTTGTTATAAGACAAATAAAATACAGAAATTCAGCCATTCACAGTCAAGACTTGCACACTCTTACAGAGACTCATGGACACACAATCCCAGCCATATATTCTCAGCCAAACTTTCAGTCACAGGTGCACAGACTCCTCCCCCTACAGGCACACAGACTCCCTCCCCTAGCCAGGCACACAGACTCCCTCCCCTAGTCAGGCACACAGACTCCCTCCCCTAGTCAGGCACACAGACACTCTCACTCTAGTCAGGCACACAGACTCCCTTCCCTGGTCAGGCACATAGACTCCCTCCCCTAGTCAGGCACACAGACTCCCTTCCCTGGTCAGGCACATAGACTCCCTCCCCTAGTCAGGCACACAGACTCTCTCGCCCTAGTCAGTCAGGCACACAGACTCTCTCGCCCTAGTCAGGCACACAGACTCTCTCGCCCTAGTCAGTCAGGCACACAGACTCTCTCGCCCTAGTCAGGCACACAGACTCTCTCGCCCTAGTCAGGCACACAGACTCTCTCGCCCTAGTCAGTCAGGCACACAGACTCTCTCGCCCTAGTCAGTCAGGCACACAGACTCTCTCGCCCTAGTCAGGCACACACTCTCTCGCCCTAGTCAGTCAGGCACACAGACTCCCTCCCCTAGTCAGGCACACAGACTCCCTCCCCTAGTCAGGCACACAGACCCTTCCCTGGTCAGGCACACAGACCCTCCTCAGTCAGGCACACAGACTCCCTCCCCTAGTCAGGCACACAGACTCTCTCGCCCTAGTCAGGCACACAGACTCCCTCCCCTAGTCAGGCACACAGACTCCCTCCCCTAGTCAGGCACACAGACTCTCTCGCCCTAGTCAGGCACACAGACACACTCACCCTAGTCAGTCAGGCACACAGACTCCCTCCCATGTCAGGCACACAGACTCCCTTCCCTAGTCAGTCACACAGACTCTCTCACCCTAGCCAGGCACACAGACAGGCACACAGACTCCCAGTGAGGCTCACAGATTCCCTACCAGTCAGGCAGACAAACTCCCTCCCACACAGACAAACAGACTCACAGTCATGCACACAGACATTCAGAAAGGCAAAAAGAGTCTGAGTCAGACACACTGGTTCTCAGCTCAAACTTGCAGTGACAGACCTCCAGTCAAACTTACAGACAGGCACAACACAGTCAGACTCAGAGTCAGAGATGCATCACAAAGACAGGGTTACATACCTTGTGGTCCCCCATACAGACATTGGGCCCTATATTATCATATGTTATTGCCTTCTCCTCAGTCTCTGGCTGTGAACAATAAGTAAAAACAAGCACAAAAATTTAATAAAACAGTGCACAAGTGCATAAACAGTGCATTTTTGTCATATGAGTACAAATATGTTGGATATATTACCCAAATAAATTCCAAATTTGCTTGGAATATTGTGAAATTTATTAGCTAAAGTGGTACACAAAATACAAAACATTAAAATTTACTTATTTTTCAATTTTATATTTTGAACTACTTACACACAAACATAAATGGACACACATTAACACATGAACCATACACAAGTCAAATTTCATCAGAAACTTTCTGTTTTTGATGGAATAAAAATGTACAATTATTTTATTTAATTTGTATTATATATTATATATTTATTTGATTATTGTATATATTGTATGTGTTCACAGATCACCTTTCATTTAGGATTTAGTAGATGCTGCCCTTTGAAGAATTCTCAGTTACTGTTACTAGAGATCATATATAGTCGTGAAAAAAATAAGTACAACCCACGGAAATGGTTGGTTTTTTTTTTTGACATATTTGGACAAGCAAACATTTACTCATCTTTGAAACAGTGCCTATTAATACAGTTGATACACTTGAACAAAACCACAAGGAAAATTAGCTTTTTTAATTATTTATTCAACAAAAATATCAATAGATGTGATATCCTTCTGTGGAAGTACACCCTTTGCTTCAGAAGCTAGTATAGCCTCTTTTGGCAGAAATAACTTCTTGTACGCATTTTGCATAATTGTCCACCAGGCTTGCTGGAATTTGTGACCACTCTTCCATGCAATGAATTTGCGGGGGAAGCCAGTCCTGGACAAATTGGCAGTCATTTGAAATCTGCGCCATTTGAAGATTATTCTCCTTACAGTGGAATGATGTATTTCAAATAATTTTGAGATATTTTTAAATCCCTTGCCAGACTTATAGACATCCACAATTTTTTTTGAAGGCCTTACAGAACTCTTTAGATCTTGGTCTAACAAAGCGAACATCAGACACTAGATATGAGAGGGGTATAAATAAGACAGGTTTCACCTGCACTCTCTAAGCAGGTTCTAATCATTGGCACTCAATCGTGAACATCTGATTCAAATTTCATGGATTTGAAGGTGTGATAAATGTAGGGGTGTACTTACTTTTTTCCATGTGACTGATCCGTTTTGTTTGTTAATTTAAAATGTGAAATTGTCAAATGTCAAAATGTCAGTTTTATGTGTCACCTTTATTAATAGGCACTGTTTCAAAGAGGATCAAACGTTTGCTTCTCTATATGTGTTTAAAAAAATCTATGACTGAACATAGAATGTATATGTATTGATATTTAGTGATAGTAACTGGGAATACATCAAAGTTTCTACCACCAAAATGTTTCATCCAATCCAATGTTTTCATCCACTGCTCGCTGATGTACCTGTTATCCTACTTAGGTACTAATTAAAAAAAATAAAAATAAAATAGAATACATATATACATATATATATATATATTATATGTATAGAATACATATACATATATATATATATTATATATATATATATATATATATATATATATATATTATATATATTTGCAGTGCTCTTGATTTTCAGTTTTCTTTATTTCATGCATATTTTAATTCGCTGCTGGTTTCCAATAAACAGCTAGTAACATTTAGATGCAGTGAAGCCGTATCAAGTTAAGCAAAAAGTAATTTAAGAACAAAATTGTAATCTAATAGCAATACTGAGGAATGGAGAATGCTGTGTGAATACTTATGTATTTACACTCACAAGCACTTTATTAGGAACACTATACTAATACTGGGTAGGGCCTCCCTTTGCTCTCAAAACAGCCTCAATTCTTCATGACATGGATTCCACAAAATTTAACAATATATCTTTTTTTAAATAAAAAATTCTATCCTAAGCTCAGAATGCATCACCACAACTATAAAGAAAAATGATATTTTGAATCGAAACAAATATAGGCGATTCAAATATAATCTTAATCTTTCTCTGACAGTTCTATACAATCAAATATCAAAAAGCTTGTATAGTCTAGATTGCATTTTTCAACCTGAACTAAAAGCTTTTTGAATACACACTCTCAAACTCAGAACATTACAGTTGACCTATCTGGGAATGCTGAGGTGTGCTCAAACAGAAAAACTTGAGGGCTTTCGAAGCACAAAATTCATTCTGAATGTACTTCAAACCAATAATACAGGAGCATATACTGTAGGTCATCATTGCACTACAATCTGATAACACAAAACACACACACCCCAAACGCACATACACTAATGCTACCTTTCCATCTCAGGCTACGCTTCAACATTCCCATTTGTGTGCTAGGGGGTTTTGCTACTAGCGGCACAGATACATTCATCAAAAAGATACTTGATAATTTACAAAGGCAGCATAAAATTGTGGATTTTCGGCCTGCGTAATCTTTAGACAGATAAACAAATTATGGTAGGGGCCAGGTCTGTGGCGATGACCATGCTTCACTGAGCCTTCATTATGGTGTGGAGCGTGGAAGCTCCTCAACCCGCCGCTGCAGGCAAACCTTCAGCGTGTTAGGGCTCGGCAAGCAGAAAATAACACGGCACAGAGCTAACGGAGCACGGCATGATCGATGACGCTGCGCACAGCTCTGTTTACGGGTCCATGTCTCAACAATCTGTACCACTTCTGCCTTTGAGAGAGGGAGGGAGATGGAGAGAGATACATTGGGAAAGGGTGTGAGTGAGAAAGAAAGAGAGAGGTAGAGGGTAAGACAGAGATACAGAGGATGAAATTAAGGAGAAATTAAGAAATGGAGAACTATAGACCAAGAAGGAAAGAAAGAAAGAGAGCTAGTGAAAAAAGAAAATAGACATAATGGAAAGACTCAGCACGCCATAAGCTTATGCCATCTAATAAAGGATATCTAAATGAACTACTAATGAAGTGTGTGAGTTCTTTAATGGTATTAAGAAAACAAAATGTGGTGTTAACTGACTGGTGCTTTTGCACGTGTCTTTATGTAAAGCGTTTCCTATGTTCGGGCCAAATGCCAGTCTAATATGCCCCTCCCTCCAAAATCCTTTCCACTGCTCTTGATGTCCATCATTATCATGGCTAAATGTACTGTAATATTAACAAAGTAACATCACGCAACACATTTTTATAAAGTGTTATTAAAACCAGTTTTCATAAACTGTTCTTTCCCCGAGGTCCTAAAATGGTATTGTATTATTCCATACATTGTCATAAATCTGATTGAATAGAATAAAATAACCCGAATTGATAACCAGCAGAGGCTGTAAATAAATAATAAATAAACTATAAAATAAATCATAAATAAATAAAAATAATGAAAATAATAAAATAAAGTAACTGTAAATACACAACATAAATTTATAGAGTAAAAGTAGGTAATGTTAAAACAGATCCGATAGTTAAGTGAATATGACATTATGCATTTCTTGGCGATTTGTGTGCGTGTGAGATGATCTTTGGGTTAGTTTGGAACAGAATTTGACTGTAAGAAAATTATTTCATTTGAATAGAGATAATTAGTCTAATGAAACAATACCCTGGTTGGTAGATGTGTGATGGGGAGAGATAGCTATTCCGAGGGAACTGACAGACTAAAATGACTAAAACTAATAGACTTCTACCAAACATCAGTGGCAATCCTGCTCTTTTGCCCCCACATCTGTTAGAAATGCTTGAGATCAAGACAAAAAAAGCAAACAGAGTGAAAGATGGAATGAGAGAGACTCCATTCAGACTTGGTACATTATGAACATCTGTCTCATGACCGGATCACAAGTGGACAACAGTAAGTACAGGTCTGAATGGGGTCAGATGGCGCCTGTGATCCAATCACTCACACCACTTGTAGAGGTGGTCTGGAACACGTGTTCATGAGTTGTACGCCTGGGTTGATTTTCTAGTCCAACACCTGGGTGTTTAGCCTACATTGGTTAAATCAGTATATTTAAAACCTGCAAAATTGGCCATGAGAAGTGTCATCTATATATTTATGACAATATATGAAATAATACGAGACAATTTTATACACTTTTGAAAGAAATGCTTAAGGAAATTACATCTTTATTACTACTTCATTAAGAAATACCGTACGATGTTACTTTTGAATATTACAACTCATTTTATGATGGTCTTGATGTTTGACTTTAAAATACTTGTCATTTATAGTGTTTGATAGGGGCATGTTTTGAGTTTGGCAGTGTATATGCCAGACAGAATTTTCATTTAACCACACAATATAAGTAAAACATTTTCATCAAACAATCAAAGTGTACAGTAGTTTAAATAGAAAACACTGTTCTACTGCTAAATATAAACAATTAGCTTGACTATTGGGCTACATTTTCGTTGAAGTGATATTGGATTGCTTTTGGCAGATCTGGCAATCCATCTAGTTACGAAAAATTATTATTAGTGGTCCCTAAAGACACATTTGTGGTGCATGGCAATAACAGGTATGAATGGCCTTCCATCTCAAAGTACACTTGTGAGCAGATAATGTGAGATGGATGTTAATGCCAAGTCTAATCCAAGCCAGAGAGAGAAGGATAGAGAGCAGCCCTTAGCCTGGCTGCCTGCAAGTTGACTCAGAGAGAGCAGCCAGAGTAACAGAGATCTGCCCAGCTCGATGGAGACTTATGAAGCTTTATAAAGCAGACACGCATGCCTGGCACTATATGAGAGCAGGCCTGTATATTCTGCCAGTGTGGACAATGAGCTTTGCATGGCAGATGAAAGTTTACATATTCAGCACCCGCTCCATCTGTGACCCTGGCACAACATAAAACTACCGGTGAGAGATGGAGAAAACAGAGAGAGAAATGTGGGAAAGTTGATGGATACAGAGCTAGAATGAGTAGAGACGAGGACAATAAGTGGTCACACTAAAACGCTTGACTTTAAACTCTCAAAAAAACCCCATTACAGTGGTGTGAAAAAGTGTTTGCCCCCTTCCTCATTTCCTGTTCCTTTGCATGTTTGTCACACTTAAGTGTTTCGGAACATCAAACCAATTTAAACTATAGTCAAGGACAACACAAGTAAACACAAAATGCAATTTGTAAATGAAGGTGTTTATTATTAAAGGTGAAAAAAATCCAAACCATCATGGCCCTGTGTAAAAAGTGATTGCCCCCTTTAACAACTATAACTGTGGTGTCACACTAGTCAATCTAGACACCTATTTTGCCACACTTACAAAAAAAATAGCTTGACACAGTAAGCCCAGTAAAAAACACCACCAAACAGAACAATTGAGAAAGAAGTAATAACTAAGTCTGAAAGTTAAACAGTTGAACAGCGAACCACAGTGAGAATTATCCACAAATGCGAAGACAGAACAGTGGTCCCGGTGGGCCCCCAAAAACCCCAAGAGCGACCCATCCAGGGCACAAAACCCCACAACAACTCAAAAACGACACCATAGCACCGAAAAACTGGGCAAAATCACAGAGTCAAAAAACCACTCTGACAAAAAGCCAATCAATCACAAACCACTTGACAACATTGTGACCGATGAGACAAAAGTAACTCTTTTGTGCCAAGTATATGCGTGAAGAACTCATAAAAAACATTATACCAACAGTAATATGGGGTTTTGATTGCTCCCTGAACTTGCGTGATAAACTAGATGTCCATGAATGTCCGACCACTGTCGTGCAAGCTAAACACTTGGTTCTGCAGCACAATGACCTAAACACCCACAAGCACCACCGAATGGCTGAAGAAAAACAAAAAAGACTTTGGAGTGGCTAGCCAAAGTCCTGACCTGAATCCTATTGAGATGTTGTGGTATGACCTTAAAAAGGCCGTTCATGCTCGAAAACCCCAAAACTGAATTAGACATTCTGCAAAGATGAGGCCAAAATTCTCCAGGACGCTAAAAGCCTCATTGCACGCACCGAAACGCTTGGTTGCAGTTGTTCTGCTAAGGGTGGCCCAACCAGTTATTAGGTTTAGGGGCACACTTTCACACAGGGCCATGATGGTTTGGATTTTTTTCACCTTTAATAATAAACACCTTCATTTACAAATTGCATTTTGTGTTACTTGTGTTGTCCTTGACTATTGTTTAAATTGGTTTGATGTTCCAAACACTTAAGTGTGACAAACATGCAAAGGAACAGGAAATAGAGGAGGGCAAACTTTTTCACACCACTGTATATTAATTTGATTATTTGTGTTAATCAGCCTAACCATCTATCTTTACAAAAATTATGTGATGTGTTTTCATTTTTCACATGTTCTGTGGTTTATGCATGGTATAACTGTGTGAATGAGGATTTAATTTAGGCTGGACTGACCTTTACAACCAGGTCTTTGGCAGCAGAAGACATGAGGATGCGGTCACACCAGGCTGGGCATCGCGTATTCATGTACTGCTTCCCCTGACTGCTGTCCTCACTGTACGGGTAGCTAGAGACACACAAATGACAGGAATGTATACAGAACTGTGAATCCACAATGCACTGGTCATGTCATGAATTTTAGATACCGCACATCATCTTCAAATAACAAGTGTATAAAAGAAACGCATCAGACACTAAACACTGACATAAATAATCATCAGCTTAAAAAGGAATGAAAACAAAACAGAAAGAGGTTTTAACTTAAAGGAATAGTGGGGAAGCACAATGTTCCTTAAATGAAGTGAATTAGGGAATGCTTTTGGTGTCTACAAAGTAAGTGAAACCTATAACCAGCCACTTGCCTCAAACCATGGATTGTTAAGTAATATCAAATAGGCTTCCATAAGTGATCTACAATAATAAATGCAAATTGCACTTAGCTGTAAACTCAGATATTGAGTTTGACAGATATTACAAATGTAAAATACCTTGATGTGAATTATATCGGAATATTTTCTGAAATACTTACATACCAATATAAAAAGAATCTAATTTGAGTTCAAGTATGTAATGTTTGGCATGTTGTTTACATGATAGTTATTTGTGGTCATATGCTTCCATTACTGATACTTGTTCAGGGTATCTTCATGTAGTAGCAATACTATCTGAGATCATTTGTATGTTTAAAACAATAACAGCAACTCTAGTCATGCCATATTGCTTGAATTATTAAAGCATTAAATATTTAAGCCGTCTGTGCTTCACAATATGTAAAAGTCATTTAATGTGTTTATTTCCAGAAAAATGGATTTATTGCTTTCTTATCCTTTTGCTTATCCTTTTGCGCCATTAGCTGCATCACATTTTGGCAATACTTGGTGTAAATCAGAATTTCCACAAACGATTCCAAGAGATAAGAAAATCAGGTGCAGTAAAAAATGTGCAACTGGCAGTGAAAGAAGAAGACCAGTGGAGCTGCTGTATGGATGAAGTGGGTCAAAACAGGAAGGCAATAAACAGTGGATTCATAGGACAAGCAAGTGTCCAGACTATACACTTAACATGTTGAATAGCTCCTGATGCAGGTTCATTGATAGCTCCTGCAGTTCAAAGGTGCTAATTTCCTGTTTAAATTTAACTCATAGAAATTGAAATTGTGTGTGTATACGTGATTTCCTTTAACCACAGCCCAGTAAACAGAGTGTATTAAAATGAATGAACCGAATCTGAATTTCACTGACCAATGCTCCAGCTGCTAGGACACAGTCACTTGCTTAGGCCAACTGACTAGAAAAGACACACAATATCACACAGGCTGCTATGATGAATCCCCTCATTTAACTAAGGAGAACTGGCTCAGTAAACAGAGACCTGGCAACAGTTCATCCCATGCTGCCCGGGTCCTCCACAGCTGCCACTTAGCACTCCATCGCTCCGGTCAGCTCCATGGTGATGGCAAACTCGAGAGGGTCAGGGGGCAGAGGCGGGCAGAGCTGCTTAACGCACATCCGGCTAACACACAGCCCCCTGACCGGGTGGCCAAACACAAGCTGCTTGGGGGGCTTTGCACAGGGCCCGGGCTAAATTAGCATTGATGGCGCTTTAAACATGTGGAAATGAAGGAGTGTTTTGGTATGTTAAAGAGGTGCTAAAGAGATGATTCCCTGGATGAAAGAGCTGAGGAAGAAAGACAGAGTGCATGATACAGGAGGATAGAGAGAGGGGAAAGGAGGATAAAAAGGGATAGAGATGCAGAGTGTGGGAATTTGGGCGGGTGGCGTAGGGGGCTTCAAAGTGACCACAGTGCAGCCTTTCTTCAGGATAGACCACACAACCGAAACAGGAAGTATCAGGAGCAATCACTGAGGCTGATCAAGCAGCAATGGCTAGAAAACTGAAAAGCATGATGGGAATGTTAGACTAAAGCAGAGAGGTGAATCAGCAGATATAGAACATCACCACAACAAAACATATATAACCGTTCATTCGGTAATACTTCATTTAGATTTATAAAAAGTAAGAAAGTTTTAAGTCTATTCGATCTTTCAAGAATAAAGACAAGTCTGGTTTGGTTCACAGGGGTTTTAAAACTAAAGTACACATAACACACTTTTGTGCCTTTCATTATTCTGTGTATAATTTGTATGTGTGTATTGTATACTTTTATACTACAATTATGCTGACAGTTGCTCAATAATAAAATATTATACATAAATCATGTGAATGAGGTTAATAAAACCTTTCAGTTTTAAGATATAAATATTTTTGTTTTACTTTCACTAGTTTTAAGAGTTTAGATTATTAGGACAAGAAAAGAATGTGAAATCTCAATCTAAATGCAGCTGTGGAATTTACTAAATAATTTATACATTTGTTCATCTTCAGTAACCATTTTATCCTCAGCTCAGGATCTGAGCTTATCCTGTTAATATTGGGTAAGGTGGGAGAATTCATCTGGGACAGGACGTCAATCCATCACACACACACACACACACACACACACACACACACACACACACACACACACACACACACACACACACACACACACACACACACACACACACTCATTTACACATAGGAGCGATTTAGCAGAACCAATCCATCTCCTGGTATGTTTTTGGACGGGGGCGGAAGACAGTAACCTGAGCTCATGATCATGCTGGGAACCCTGGAGCTGTGAGGTGGCAAAGCTACCCAGTGTGCCACAGTGTTTCGCAATTTTGTCAATAATGTTTCAAATACATAACTGTACAGGTGCAGCTCAAAAAATTTGAATCCATGTTCATATACTCCTTTATCAGCACTTTATGAGAGGGATTTTGTTTACATGTCCACTCATGTAAGCGACCCTCTAGGTTCTTGTTTTTTCTCTCTCCCTCTCTCTCTCATACACACACGTGCATGTTCATTCAGATTGAGCTGATCTAGATTACACTGCTCTAATGCAACAGCAAACAGCAGTTCAGTGCAGTAGGGCGAGGTGATGGATGTGGGTGATTAGCACACACAAACGTATCTGCCAGAGTAAACGGCCGGCCTGGGCGTGCGAACCGGAGACCGTCAGCCACTATCAGGCCCTTATTGCCCATGGCAAGACTAATTAGGCTAATTAATGGGGCCTCTGCGATAAACTCAACAACCATCCACCTGTGTGTGTGGGAGAGAGTGTGTGTGTGTCTGTAAGAGAAAGATGCTGAGCAACAGGTTGCTGTGTGCAGTAGCAGTATCTATAGGAACACTTAAACAATAGCACAAACAATGGTCTGATAAGCTACCATTACACTTCCTTGAGGAGTAGGTAAAAGTCATGAACGTATGGAGTTAAAGTGGCATCTGTGTGTAGTTCAAAGGGATTCCACACACAGCTCTGAGGTTCAGGTTCTAATGAGACCTCTTCTTCCCTCGGCTCCCCGAAGCACTTAGTCATTCCTCTCTGACGGGGACTTTAATGTCTGACTGACTCCTGACATTATTGCTCTTAATGTCACTGTCTTAGACCTGCATGTCTGAGCAGCATGGGGACAAGGAGTGAGTGAGTGTGTGTGTGTGTGTGTGTGTGTGTGTGTGTGTCTGTTATGTGTGTGTGTGTGTGTGTGTGTGTGTGTGCGTCCATGGCAGTTTAATTTTTTTTTTTTTTTAACTGTTCCACATCCTATCAGATCTTGTTCTACATAATGACAAATAAGTGACAAGACAAACAAAGGCGCATTGAGACGGACTGTGTGTAATCAGGGCAATATAAACTGGTTAATACAGACAGGAAAAGGCAGACTGATAAGAGACAAGCTATTAATGAATCAAGGTTAGGGGTTATAAACTGTATTTAAAGACGGAAGTCACCTGACCTGTGTGCTGTGCTTGGGTTTGGTATTAGTTATTACTTATTAGAGCTGCTACTCCAAGGCAGAGATACAGAATAAGACTGAAACTCTCACACTGAAAAGTAGTGTTTGTTTGCTCTCGTCAGTGGAGAGAACAATGAAGAGTGAAGTGAAAACAATAGAGAACACAAGTGTAAACACAAGAGATGTAACGCAATTACGAATACATTTATTCTGAATGAACAGCTGTGTTCAACCAGATACAAATACAGATATTAATAGCAGGTGCAGTATTCTTTTTATTTTTGGTCCAGTGTCAATGGTTTGCTCCAGCAGCCTGACAAACACTGGTTGAGACCGATTACGAATGTGAGTGATGTTGCTAAGGTTGAGGAAGTGATGATGATCAAAGGTTCAATAAAGTTATGTCCTGCAAATTGCTTTTTGTTGTTATATTTTGTCTATTAATAATGACGTCCTTTTCCAATAGTCATAGTGGCAGGGTAAACGCTGCAGAACGGTGGACACTGAGCCAGATCTGAAGAACTAGTCTGATATATGTTGGTATAGGTGTACAGTTGGTAAGCATGAACAGATTTTATCCAAATATGGAATTACAGTGTTCAGTTGGGTGTTTTACAAATGTCATAAACAGTCATGAACAGTGTCAAACAGAGCTGTGGTGTTGTGTACTTCTGTAGTCACTTACTGCTTTTATCACAGAAGAAACAATGCCACAGCTCTGTTTATGACAGTGTTCATTTGTAAAACACCTAACTGAACACTGTACTTCCATATTTGGATAAAATCTACTCAAGTCCGAAGAAGTCTAAGGAACATGCATATACAAAATTACATATGTGCATGTATCTTGTAACGTGCTCTAGAGGTCAGTTTTTGTTTCAACAAGCTAGGACCATCCTGAGCCGTGATATTGAGGTTTCCATAAACAGCTGCAGAACCAAACTTTGTTGTGTGCCATGAGACAAAGATCGCCGTTGTACTTAAACAAAGTGAAATTAAAAAAGAAAACTGGTGGTTTTCAATGCTAATACACAGAGGTAATCACTAGAACATATTAGAAATTTTTTAAATGGTCAAGCAACCAACTTTGCAATTATTGGACCACTTGAGATGGAATGAGCCTCAATATATGCCTGTATATGCTAATAAAAATTAGCTGTGTTCATCTGCCTTCTTAAATAGCTAGTTCACATGGGGCACAGTTCTCAATTCTCGGGTTACTATCTGTGTGAAGTTTCATATATTTTTACTGTGTCCGTGTGGGTTTCCTCCCGGGTTCTTCACTGTGCTCCCGCCTCCCAAAATCCTGCTCTCAGGTGGATTGGCTATGCTAAATTGCCCCTACATGAGAATGGGTGTTTGACTACGTGTTCATGGCGCTCTGCAACGTACTGGTGTCTCATCCAGGATGTATTCTGTATCAATTGTGACCCTTAGCAGGATAAAATGATTACTAACAAATCCAACCCAAACACCAAACTACACAATCAGAATCAGACATCCAAGAGGTGTTAACCATTTAAAAATCACATTTTAAAGTGTAAATCTCTTAAGAGCGTACAAAAGCACTACACAGACCATAACTATCCTTAACAAAGCCTAGTCTCAAGCTTGTCATTAACCTTTGTCCATGACCCATGTGCTAAAACAAAGATTCCCTTCACAGTGACTGACACAAACGTCCTTATGTTCATTTGACCAAAACATGCCACTGAGGGCTAATAGATAGTCCTATGCTATTCACTGTAAAGAACTGTAATGATTAATGTCATGGCACTTAAGATTCAATCGTGTCATTCAATAGTGGTCCACATGCTGGAGGACAATAGTCCAGATATCTTGCCTCACTAAACAACATATCTATGACTGTCCAGCTTTATTAAACATCTCTGACATCATTGCACTGGAGTGAAAAGGAACATTTCAGTGTGTTGCTGGTAAAAAAAAAAAAAAATAGCATGCTTCAGGTTACACTTACGCACATCAGCGCACTGGAGAGCTGCCCATCCAAATGGGTGACATCACTCAATAGTTTCATAGGGAGACTGGTGGGAATTGGGGGCGGGGGGTAGGGGCATGAGAGCAGTGAGATGGATGAGGTTTAGGCTGTTACACAGACAGGGAAAAACCATGACGGTGACATCACCTTCCAATGTCCTTACAATGTCAAAATACAGATTGACAAAACCATCCCACTATTACAAAAACACAGCCTGTATTGAGAGTATGAGTCACAGTTTCAACCTTTTTGCAACTAGATATCCCTTACATTGTGCAATAATTGTTAAAGTATAGAGCATTAAATTAGGAAATAAGCAATTTCATATAATGAAACATTTCAGCGTGACTAATATGAAATTAAAACAGAATTCAAGTGACCTGTCAATTATAACAGTTAAATATTAAACTATAACATTAATCATTAATCATAATGTGATTAAATAAAGGCCTTTCACATATTGAAACTGATTTTACATTTTTTTAATTTATAGCATTTTTGGTCACCCCCAAAAGTTCAAAAAGATCAACCTGTGATCAGTTAACGACCGGCGCCTGGTAGTGTCTACATAGCAAGGCATGAGCTCCCATTCAAGAATCTTCAAACTGACTTTTAGCTGTGTTTTGAGGGACACTCACCTCTTCCGTGAACACTTAACTAACCCTTAACACTGGCTCTTACACCTCTACCCTATGATATTGTTTGGTAGCACCAAACAAGCATTGTATTGTATTGTATTGTTCTCTGCTTTATATTATCGCCTTGCTTGTATTTCCTCATTTGTAATTCACTTGGTTAAAAGTGTCCGCTAAGTGAATAAATGTAAATGTATTCATTGGCCGTGGAAATTACACTTAGCCAGACTGATTTTAGACAAACTAACAGTTTTTACCATGAGATTGTTAAACTGGCTTCTAACCTAGCCTAATCTCTAAAGGAAGATAGCCAAGGCAAATTAAAAGGCAAATAAAAACATTTCCATGTCATTTTGGTTAATTTTTTTTTATGGTTTTTAATTTAGGTGTCAAGGTATGTGACAGGCAGAAAAAAAGAATAATTTGGCCTAAGCCAATTTTTCAGTATTTTTGTATGTTTGGCAAAAAATTTGAATTTCTGACATTTCTGAATTTCCCACACCATCAGGCATATATTAAAACTTATTAAGACTTAAATCATTTTGAAGCCTTTTGACAGTTCTAATATAGACTGCAGTTACCTACTGGTTAATCATCAGAGATTTGGAGTTCTCTTGGACTCCATTTTGTATACAGCAAATCTGTTTCCACATTCCTGGTGGATGCCTAAGTAAGACATACTGTATATATTGGCATATATTGTGTGCATCAACTCTGGAACACTTTCTCAACACAGCAGAGCCCCAGAAAACTCCTTACGAACTCTAATGCAGCAAGTTTGGATACACTACTAAATGAATCAAATATATTTCCTAATTTATTATAATATTAATAATAACTGCATGCTTTGGACATCATTGTATTAAACATGTCGGTCAATGAACTGTTTTCAACGTACAGTACTAAAAATGATGTGAGCTTCTTTTGAGACCTACAATGTGACAATATTGTAGTCATTTCAGAACTTATGAAATAAAAACTGTTCTTGATAGCGAGTTCAGATTTTATGGAACATAATGTATTTTCAAGGCTTTTTCAGGACTGTTTGGACCTGCCTAAACACTGGATTTATACTAGTTTAGCCCAACCTGCCAAACCTCAAACTGAGCAGAGAGCCAGTGCCACACTGCTCTGTTTATGCCCACATGACTGGAAGACATAGAAAATAAAAATCACAATCAGAATTGAGACATTGATTTGAGGTCATGCTATAAAAGAGTCACTTTGCAGCTCATCCTCATGCAGCTATGCGTTTTGGGAGATGTAGGCTAAAGTGCTGCGTCCGATGCTACACCACTCATGCCGGTTCTTATCGTCAGTAAATGGTGAAAACATAACAGTGGGTCGCCTCTGACCCCTACTGGTCTCACCTTAAGACCCTGAGCTTGAGCTTTATACTGCCTGTCTAGACTTGGCAAACAAAAAGACACGGGCCTGGAGCCAACCGCTCTGTGAAAACATATTTCTCTATGCACATATCCGTCTGCCCTGCTCTCTCTCTCTCGCTTTTTATCTCATAAGCGCACATGCAATTTCTCTGTGAAAGGACCTTTGAATTGGAATTAGGAAAGAGTGGCATCCACAGGTCTCTCATGTCCATTTCCAGTAACCAAGTTAGTGCAGAAATAAATAGTAACTGCTTCCTACAGGTTCTCATTATCCTCTACATTCCTCCCCGGCCAAATTTTCCATTCAATTTCCCCATTGATTTTACATAGAGAAGACTACAATAAAATCATACAACTCTTAAGCTAACTGCATTCCTTGTGAATCAATCACAATATTTCATTACAGAAAGCTAATAAGAGCAATAACAGATATTACTACACTGGCACGGCCATAAAACAGGACTGTCCGCAGCACTGGCATGCGTCAGTGCTCAAGACTGGGGCTTCAGCAGACTTTGAACTTTTAGTCAATTATTAACACTCATTTCCTTTCAGATTTGTTTTGTATATGAGTCATATCAACCTTTTATCTGCTCTGATATGCAATCACACACAATCGCAATCATACGTGCATTTTCATATGGTTCCAGTGGACGTCTGTGTGTGCATTTAAGTCATTATGTGCATGCGAGTATGCAAAATGTTTTTGCACAGAATAAATGAAAGTGTGTGCATGTGTGTGTTTGTTCTACAGTTGATTGGCGCAGTCGGTCTGGCTCCAGCACCAATGTTGGCGAGAGAGCGCCAAATTCCACACTCTCATGCCTCAGTACTTAGCCTTGTCATGGGCCAAACACACACATGCACACACACGCTCTAGGTCCCGCTCTGTGAATGTGCACCTTGTAGCACATTCTTTAAACAACAACTCACACACAGTGTGAGAACAGACAAGGAGTAGAACACATGTCTCCTACTCTGAGGTGTCAGTGTTATGAGGATGAGAGTAGCCATGACCTGTTGAATGATCACCATGCGGTGGTTGTACAAAAGTCCACGTGAATGTAGAAAAATTATATGAATACTGAGCGGAGCGCACTGCTTGACCTTGTCAACCGTCATATTACAATTGTACATCTACTAAAAACAGTCCAATATACTGAATGTGCTTATGAGCAGATACTATAACATTATTATTAGATCTTAAAATCATTAAACTGCAGTCAGTACTAGAACTATGAAATGTATTTGAATTTAGATTAGTTAAAAGATATAGAATTTAAATGAATTTGAATACTAATTTAAATATTAAATCAGCCTATAATAGTATTATATCACTACAGAACATTAGCAGTAGTGCTATGCTGAGAGTACACCACAAGGGGAAAAAAAAATAGTCAGATTAATTCAGTCTATCTACCTACAGTAATGTGCTCTCATTGCTCATATTCAGCTTAGCTTGATATATTTGCATTTATTAGGGAAATATAATCCAGCTATATATATATATATATATATATATATATATATATATATATATATACATAGGGCTAGAATTAGGGTTTTCAGAAACATCAGGTGAGATTCAGTGACAGTCACAATGACTAATAATCTGTTTTAAATTCTAATTTTATTTGTGATATTACTATTAGGCCATACACCAATCAGCCATAACATTAAAACCACTGATAGGTGACGTGAATAACATTGATTATCTCATCATAATGGCACCTGCAAGGAATGGGATATATTAGGCAGCAAGTGAACAGTCAGTTCTCGAAGTTGACGGAACAAATGGACAAGTTTAAGGATCTGAGCAACTTCGAGTGCCCATGTTGACCCCTGTCCACCACCGAAAGAACCAACAATGGGGCATGTGAGCATCAGAACTGGACCGTGGAGCAATGGAAGAAAGTGGCCTGCTCTGATATCATGTGGACAGCCGGATGCTTGTGCGTCACTTACCTGTGGAAGAGATGGCACCAGGATGCACTATGGGAAGAAGGCAAGCAGGTGGAGGCAGTGTGATGCTCCGGGCAATGTTCTGCTGGGAAATCTTGGGTCTTGGCAATCATGTGGATGTTACTTTGACATGTACCACCTACCTAAATAGTGTTGCAGACCAAGTACACCCCTTCATGGCAACGGTATTCCCTAATGGCAGTGACCTCTTTCAGCAGAATAATACGCCCTACCATGCAAAAACTGTTCAGGAATGATTTGAGAATCATTACAAAATTCAAGGTGTTGACTGTAAGTCTGTGTCGAGCATTTGTGGGATGTACTGGACAAACAAGTCCAATCCATGGATGCCCCACCTAGCAACTTACAGGACTTAAATGATCTGCTGCTAATGTCTTGGTGCCAGATACCACAGCACACATTCAGAGGTCTTGTGGAGTCCATGCCTCGATGGGTCAGAGCTGTTTTGGGAGCAAAAGGGAGAACTACACAATACTAGGCATGTGGTTTTAATGTTCTGACTGATCGGTGTACATGTTAGGTTTGCTCAATATTTTTAATATATTAATATGAAACAATATTTGATTATATTAGAAAATCAATACGTAATAAAAAATGCCATAAAAATGACATGCCTAAGTTTACAGATTGGGGTTTCTAGTATGTGTGTATAGGGCAAAAGAGATACAGCTGCAAATGAGATAATTGAGAAGAGAGAGTGAGAGAGTGTGTGTGTTATTCTATGGCCCTGTTCAATAACCCCACAGATGGTCAGGGGTGTTTCAGGGCTGTCCATGTGATGGAGAACAGTCACTGAGTGCTTGATTGCTCAAGAACCACAAGGCGTATCTGACAGGAGGAGGGCGTTCAGCATTCGTGTGTATGTGTGTGTGTGGTGGCTGTTTACGTTTAACTAAGCTGTGTCTTTACTCTCACCTCTGACAATAATGTGGCTTGTACCAGACACTACTTGCATAAAATCAAATTTTATATACTCCTTAATGGCTGTGGATTTTTGATTCATCACAGTCAGCGGCGCGAGAGGATCATTTGCATCCTCTCCTTGCATTTCGCCATTTCTCAGCGCGTGCCAGATGATTCAGGATTATATACTGGAGACAGATGAGAGCAAAAGTCACACAGTGTAAAAGCCCCATAAATCCACCTGTCACTTATGCAAAGCCATGTAAATGGAGGTAGCTGATTAAGACACAGACGTTTAAATATACACAAGTATGCCGCACACACACCCCACAGCCCCTCCTCACATGAGCTAGTGGAGCAGTTTATCAAGTAATTATTGTTTGATTACATCGTTTCATTATCTACACTGATTGAGTCAGCGCTGACGCCAAAGGTCAAGCACCATTAGCGGTGCGATGCTTCGGGCCGCTGCACTGGGAGCTCCTGCCCCCCTGCTGCCTTTCTGAAAGGCCTAATTGTACATTCATTTGTTTGAAGAAGAGGACACACAGAGAACGGCTGCGATGGAATATTAATGCTGTTCTGTCTCACATAAGCACTATTAGGCAAAAGAAGCGGCATGTTAGTTCAGAAGCACGGAGGGGAAAATCTGCTGTCTGTCTATACAAATTACTCAAAAGACATGCCATCAGAACACAGACACATCCGTTTGAATGTTCCAAATGTGGGAAATAAATATCATCAGGTATTGTCCACCAATGAATGTAGAACATCTAGACTGTGTCCAGGTTGTGATGCCATGATTCTGTCTCAGTAAGTAATCTCTCAGTGTCCTAACACCAAAATAGAACCCTTACATATTTATTCCATTAATACTCACCTCTTAAGAGTATAATATTTATAATTAAATAGCTTAGTTTATTATTTATAATTAAATAGCTCCATGAAAATGTCTCAACCAACAGCGAATTAACAGCATATGGCTGTATTTAATCAACAGGGACACATATTCATCATGAAATGAGAGGAGAGGAAGCGAGGATAATAAATTATAAATAAACAAACAGGAAGTGAAGAGGAGGTGAAGGAGGACGGAGGATACCTGGGAGGAAAGGAGATCTCCAGCTCGTGCAGACGATCCTTAAATACAGCCTTCTCTTTATCAAACTCTAATAGCTGTGAACAGAACAACAGAAATGTAAAGAATTCATTTCATGTTGAATTACACTGTATGGAAAAATATATATATTATTTTATTTAGCCAACTTTCTGTGCTTGAATGTAATCTCCAGACAAATGAAAATTTCTCTTAAAATCCATCATTCCTTTTGTAGTAGCGATAACACAGCATTTCCAGTCATGGTAAAAAGAAAATACCCCAACACCCCTTCTTCAATTCAGGTTTTTACTGATCAGGTTGTAAATAATAATTGTGGGGTCCTGACCAACTCCCATAAACAAACAAATAACCTCAGCTGACAACAAAAACACCCAATTTCGATATGTAGTCATTTTTTTTTCCAAAAAGTAAACCAACCTTCAGAAACCAGGTAAGAAAATTAAATAAACCCTTCCTGCTTCTACAATCATAAAGAGAGTAAGTTGTTCGTAAGGAAATGACCTCAGAGAAGCAATTGTTGTTTCTCATCAATCTGAGATAGGTTATAAGGCCATTTTCAAACAATCTGAAATTCACCATTCTACAGTGAGAAGGATTGTTTACAAATTGAGAACCATTAACATGGTTGGCAAACATTCCAGGAGTGGGTGTCCCAGCAAATTCAGGTCAAGGTCAGACTGTTTAATGGTCAGAGATATAAAGAAATACCTAAATGCTACAGCATATCACAGCTCTATCACCACAAACACCTCATACCAGCCGTCAAGATGTGATGCATTGAAAGTTTTCTCCTACAGAAAACCTTTACTTCAACTTATTGTTGCTAAAGGTGGTTCTACATGTTAGATTATTTTTTTAAGAAACAAATTGCTACATATTGAAACCGGTTTAGTTTTTTTGTTTTTGCTGTACCTGAGGTCATATGTTTGTTTATAGACATTGGTGAGGACCACACAATTGTTATTAAGGCCTATAAAAATAAACACAGAGTTGAATGGAGTATGGATATGGATGCCGGTGTGTGTATGGATGTGCATGTCTGTGTGTGTATGGATGTGGTTGTGAGTATGTATAGATGTCTATGTCGGTGTGTATGGCACGTGTGTGTACTGCTGTGTTTATGTGTCCTTTGACACCAGGCTCTGTGAATACACATGACAGTAAGGGCCTTTCCTAACAGTAGAGAGAGGGAGAGAGAGAGAGTGTGTGTATGTGTGTGTGTGTGTGTGTGTGTGTGTGTGTGTGCGCGCAGTGTTCATCAATCATGCTCTCTCCCAGATGCACACACTCGAAGGGAGTTGAGCTCTCGTCTCAGATGCAAGGATGACTGAGACTAGCTAAAGTCATTAATCAAAGCAGAACAGAATAATTAGCCTGTGTGTGTACACATTAATTATGGGAGAGACCAACAGGTACAACTGATGCCTGCATCACTGCGTGTGCGTGTGTGTGTGTGTCAGCTATATAGAGACCGATATGTATGTGCTCTAGTATATGCCTGCAGTTTCATTACTGTACATTGTGTGTCTCTGTATTGTGTTGAGTGTGTTTGGACTGGCTTTGTGCTTCAGGACAAGCATCTTCAGGACAAGCATCAGGACAAACACACACACATACAATATGCAAAGTACATGATTGAGTGTCTATATGAAATAAGTTTTGTGTATGCCCAGGAGAAAGACCCTGATTATAAGTACAATGTATGTTTCTTAGGACTGGTGGTCTCACCTCTGAGATAAACCTGAGTGAAATTAAACGCAGAAATCTATCAGGAAAGTTTGTATAGTAAGAGGTGGTTTAAGTAAAAGTCTGTATTTTGACGGTAAGTAAGAATATGTGTATGCAAGTTATTCATTCAGCAGGACATCTTGAGGGCCGAAATTTCACACTACATTTCACCGTGGCTCAATTTAGCAGAATGATTTTCCCATCTGATGGGTCGGCAGTAAAATCAAAACTTCGTCCAAGTTCAAGGGCCTGCTGTTTTATAGAGGCTTGTGCTGTTTATCAGATACCAATGAACTTGAGGCTCGAAAGGGCAAAGAGATCACAGGGCCAGCGCAGAAGACAAGGGCTCAGATGAGGAAGTACCATCAGAAATAAAAATAAATGTCAGCATTAGCTCAAAATGAGCACTTTGCCTCAATAGGTTCAGCCACGTAAATCACCGTGCTTTGATTGCTTGGGAGCCGAGCCTTTCATGAAAAGTGCACAGCGAAATGTCCCCCTGGATTTCTGGCGGCCCATGCTATGTCCCTTGCCATAATTGTGCTTTGATTTATGCTTTGTCAAATACGGCCCTGACAACGTCGGCCGCCATTAAATGCCATCAATAAGAGTCGGGTGAGAGGTCATTTAATTTGATTTTTACGCCGCACACTTCATTGCAGGGCCAATACGGCCCCCAACTTTTATGATGTATTCATTATTTTGTGCCAAACCGATATACTGTCAAGCTCAGACACGAAGGAAAGGATGGAACGTGGACAATCAATGCATCCCCAAACACCTCAAACAGGAGTTATCATTACATTTTGAATGGAAACTGATTAGGGGCATACACAAAATAAAACACAAAACAAACAAACACAAAATGACAAATAAGTAGTAAATAAATAATATATAACCAAACAAACATCCATACAAACATAACAAGCATGCAAACAAACAATGCAAAAATACAAACAAGTAATAAACCAAGAAACAAAACAATAAATAAACAGTAATATAGACATATAAACCAACAAGTAAAAAAACCAAACAAACAAATAAAATCAAAACAAATTAGCTCATTCCTAAGGATATTTGGACATCATTTGAAAGGAATAGTTTAGCCACAACTAAAGTTCACTCCACTTTCTGACATGGAATTTTTTAGTCTTGGACTGGAGTTAAAATACCCAGCAAGAAATGGAAGTCTATGGCTAAGTCCACATAAATCCGGATACATCTGAAAGTTGCATTTTCGTTTTAAAACATTCTCCGTCTACACTGGCGTTTTCAAATGCTTTCCAAAAATTGCTTGTCCACACTGAAACATCTGAAAACGCTTACATCACTATACTGCATACACGTAAAAAAAAGTATTGACGAGTAATTTCAGTCAGGTGTTTATATAAAAATGCAATCTGAAGGCTGTAAAAAGTAACATTAATTTTTAACAAAGCTATCAAACTGTCACACTTTAATAAAGCTATCAGCAACTGCACTAGAACATTGTCCACCATCTTGGTTTTTTTTTTTTTTGGAATGTCTCGGTTTTCTCAGTCCACAGTACAACGCTGAAACGGCGTTTTCAATTTTATCCTCATGGGAGGGTTTTTGAAGAGCTCTGTTTTCCTTGGACAAAAACGCTGTCTCAGTGTGGACAGAAGGCCAAAACGGAGAGTAAAAGATGCGTTTTCAAATTTATCCGGATTAATGTAGACGGACCCTAAGTCACCCAAAATATTTCACTTTGACTCCTGGGCAAAATAACAGACACAAACATCACCCACCAATCTTGCACTGGTTGAGTGCATTTTGGTTAAGAGAAACATTTTTTATAAATTTCACTTTTGGCTGAATTATACATTTGCTCACCTTTGCAAAGTTTCTGTCCCTTCCAAGTAGAGTCAGGACTGAGTGGACAACAGAAATGTCCTTTCTTTATCATTTTAAATTTCATTTTAAGTAACGATAAAATAAACATGTTCGTTTTCACACTTTAATTAGGCAGCGGTTTAGTTTCAACTTGTCACTTTGACCTTTCCACACGTGTGTGTTTCCTGCCAGTGTTTGTTTCCTGCCTGTCAGAGAAGGACATTGGAACAGTGTGTGTTTGGTCACTTCTGCCTGCAGAACACTGGACTCACATTAGATTAGCGCTGTTCTGCAGCTTAGGCTCCGTGACAGATAAATTATGGCTGGACCTACGCAGAAGGACCATGTTATTTATTTATTTGGACTCTTAAAAACTCCTGCGGTTTGAGAAATGCGGTGGCCGAGGACGCGAGGAGCATGAGGAGCCTGACAGAAAAGTTCATCACTTGCTCCACTCCTCCCTCCCGTTCGTCCCACCGGCTGGCCAGCTACAACAGATAAAGTTACAATAAAGAGATACTAAAACAAAATCAATGGGAAGATGAGAGATTGAGGGGGGTGGGGGGTGGGGGAGGGTTGTACATTTAGCACAGTCCGCGACTGCAGAATGTCTCGACCCGATGGTATACACACAAACTCCCTCTCTCTCTCTTGCTCTCTCTCACACACACACAACCTCCCCCTCCGCAGCAAATCCCACGCCCCCTCGACGCAGCGGTCCCCGGAAAATTTAATCTTCCCAAATCCTCATCAGAGCTCTCCATCCTCTGCACCTGACAGCCACCCGGATAATTAATTATACAATTTCGATGGGAATATCGACTAAACAAAGCTATTAATCATTGCAAAAGTCAATAGGCATGGACACATTCAATCATGTCCCCACCAATGATTACTCCTCTCAAAATACAATAATTATTTTCAAGAGCTGCCTCGAATTAAATTTCTGTCAAGCCGGTACAAGTCTAGTAGTTGATGAAGGATGCAATGGATTTTTATTTATTTATTTATTACATCCCCCCACCTTTTGGAAGGGGGAGGAGGGACATTTGTCGTTTTGGAAAGGTAGTTTGTTTCATAAGGCTCATAAGACAGTATGTTTAACTGGAACATGAGCATCAAATTATCTCTCACGAGCCATCAAGTCATTCATCTTACTGCTCTCCAGTGATGTGAAAGAAAACACACCACACACACACCCTATACAGGGACCAAGGCTTGGACACACACACCTTCTCTTATGAGTACATACTAGGACAGTCACCTCCTGTGTATATAGACAGAAAAGCGAGGTCGGAATGTTTTTTTCATTAAACAGACTTTAACGAACAAAAACGTCTGTGTGTATGTGTATTTCTCATCATACCTGCACCTCTCAAATGCTCACAAATCCACTTTGTGCCTAATTATATTAATCTCTGTCATAAATGGGACTGCACTTTCTCTTTTTGACACTAGCCTGAAAACATAAAGACCCCAAGTGTGATGCATTTTGTTTTAAAAATTGAATGACTGAAGCACTGTGATAAACAGAGAATACATAGCTCACCAGCGTTCCATTGTTTTCCCGGAAAACATCCTGGTTAATGTAGTTAAAAAGCTTCTTTTCGAGTTGTAGCACAACCTACAAAACAGAAATCAGAAAGCAGAGACAAGTTTGTACTAACAGCATTAAAAATAACAGGGCCAACACGGTAATGTAAAGTCATGGGAGATTTTAGGCTATGGTACATACGTAAACCTGTCGAATGATGCTCTGGCTGGATTCTGGCATTAATAAAATTAAGTAACGACTAGATGGGTTTTGGTCAAATTTTTTTTTTTTTTTTTTTTTTACGGCTTATAATTTGACATCTACTTTCACTCCATTTTTTGTACTGCATAGGCTGGCAACACACTTGACAAAATATTTTAAGCCCGATTTGCACCCTCCCCAACGATCGGGGATTTGAGGTTTGTCGCTACCAGCTTTTTGTCCAAAAAAGTTGTGTGGTGTCCTTACGATTATTTTACTGCTCTGGATCGAGTCAGAGCCTCCCAATCCCAAATCATCAATATGAAACATGTTTGATATTAATGACTCTTGATCAGGCTGCAACAGCCAATGAGAGCGAGCAAGCGTGTCCAACCGGGTGATGCGTGCTTTTATAGCAGAAACATGGCAGCTACAAACATGCCAAGAAAGTACATGTTTCCACAACAGAGACAACTGAAGAACTTTTTAATAGTATGCTGAGCCTAGGATGCTGCACTCTCTGGTTCTTGAGAGAGAGAGAGAGAGAGAGAGAGAGAGAGAGAGAGACTAGCTGAAAATGAAAGAGAAAGACAGAGAAAGAAAATAACTTTCTGCTGTGTGAATGAAGCAGCTGATAAGCTGCTAATAAACAAAATGGAGTGTGAGTGACATTGTCTTCTGAAGTCAGGTTTCATAAAATGCAAGTTTCTGTGAGATTTGCCTCCCACCTGTAAATTGTTAGTGTTTTAAGGACTGTCCCACAGGTGCATGTGCAATCATTGTTTATGGTTGAAAAACCATAAACCATGAAAAACCTTGTTTAAACCCTTTCCAATAAAGATATGTAAAGCTTATTTGGATTTTACAAAATTATCCTTAAAATACAGAAAGACATTTATTTATTTTTTTACTGAGATTATATGCAAAAGAAAAACATTTCCTGTAGTCTCAGAAATATACAGTACTGTGAAAAATTCTTTGCACATGCAAAGAAATGCTGTAGAGCAAAAATTACTTCAAAACAATGAAATTAAATGCATCTAAATAAATAAATAAATAAATAAATAAATAAGACCAGTAAACAGTAGAAAATAAAAAAAAAACAATATCTGGTACACACAAAAAAATTGTAGTCTCAGATAGGATTTGTGCAGTTTTATAAGGAAATGAGCTGTAAGTTTTATTGATCATCTTGCAGAACCAGCCACGGTTCTTCTGGAGACTTTGACTGTCACACTTGCTTCTTAGTTTTGCAGCAAAATCCAGCAGCTTTCATTGTGATTTTTTTGTCTTACCATGTAATATGCTGCGTTCTTTACTGACATACAAAATTTTTCTGTTACATTTAATTTTGTACTGGAAAACTAATGTTTGGAATGTTAATAATACTGTTTTTTTGTACTGACTCGATAATGTAGAAGTCATAAAGTAAAAAGTCTACAACAAAGTTTGTAAAAATAAAATAAAATAAAAAATATGGTGTTTAAGACTTTTGCACAGAACTGTATACAATGGAAAATGTAAAAAATTCACAATGTGAAGGATTTTCCCAGACAGACACCCACAGTTTAAATATATACAATTATCGACAGGCTTCTGAAATTTCCTTAGTAATATCCTAAGAACAGTTTTCCACCTGCTCTCTGACTGGCATGAATCTCAAATAAATATCAGATGCTCTGAAGAAATTAGCACAAAGGTAAATAATTGAAATCCGATTTAAGGTGATACAGGGATGAACTATTATAATAATGTAATTGCAATGTAGTGCTATTGTGAACTATTTTAATAGAAGTGTAGTGTTTGAATGCGTCTATGCTTTGCAGTTTTCACCTTGCGGTCATTGTCAGACTCTCGGAATATGAGCTTGTCTGCAGTTCGAACCCTCTGCATGGTGGCTGTAGAACACAGACTCTGGAGGCAGAGACAAATGACAGATTAAGTCAATAATAACAAATATTAACAAATATTGCATTAATATGAGATGTACTTCCTCTATAACAGTATGAAAGCTGAGGTTGAAAATCTACACCCTAGTGCTGTGACATGTTTAAACATAATTAAGACATAAGACACAAGTTTCAGCTATTCGAGGTTCTATTTTAAAACACTGGAGGGTCATAGATCGCATGAAAGTCTTTAACACTGTTTTCAGGAGATTATGGTATCACTTTTGCCTTTTAAAAAGGATAACAAGAAAAGCAGTGAATGTTTTTAATTCAAACTTATGAGGGTTTTAGTAGTTAATAAAATTGATTCTCTCATACCTAATACAGTGTTAGACACTACCAGAAGTGTTAGACATTTCCATCTAGATCTGTTAAAGGTTCTTTGGATTATCCCTCTTGTTCCCCCTTAATGGTTCTATGTACAATTCTCCAACAGTGGGAAAGCCAAGGAGCCTTAACTATTGTAAAAGCCCTTGAAGAACCCCTTTTTCTATGAGCATAGTGACTATTGTTTACAAAGAAGGACACACTGTTTTAATAGTCTTATAGTATACTTCAAGGAATATGTCACACCTGAAAATAACATTATTTTTGTGACATCATCTAAAGCAGGGAGTCATCAACTTATGGAACATGGTCCAGATGTGGACCCAGCAGAGTCGACAAACATGTGGAAAAACCTGGACAGGCATAGGATCTGCTATAGAACCATTTTGACTATTATTTATTTAATCGTTTCATTTTGGCATTTATGGAAAGGATTTGACTAAAGACACTCATTGGTATCAAAGACTAGGTTCAAGGCTATAGACATTAGGCCAGAAAGAGAAAAATATTTTTTTTATTTTGTTTAGTACATGGTCTAAAGAAATGGCTTTAAAAAATAATTATTTGATGAAAAAAAAAAAACAGAAGTATATGGCATTAATCAAAAGCATTAATGTGCACCAGGGCGAAACAAAACATAACCACTTCGAATTGTCTTAATTATAGCTGTGAACTAATTATTAATGGTTATGCATTAAAAAGTAACTGATGCCAGTCAATTATGTTAGTTGCCTTTGTAAGCAAGAACTTTTATGTAACTGGAGCTTTTTAAACATTTTAGTTGAATACTCCCAGTACAAGCCATTATAAAAATCCTATTAAAAGGTATAAATATTTCAGGTGGTATACCACAATATCATAACTAATGCTGCAGTTACAGCCAAAGCTAACAAGGACTTTTACGTAGCATACTGAGTCCAAACTACCCAAATAACACCCAATGCATTTTAATGATTCTGAGGAACCAGAAATAGAGAAAAGAGCATGATGTCCCTCTGGTCTTCTTTATGTCTCGGTATTGTCCTGACCCCCGAAGAGTGTGTGCACGGCTAAATTCCCTTTTTGTGAAATCTTTTTAACAATTAGTTAAACATTCGACCATCTGTGTTTGAAGACAGTTGAATGAGGTAAAGCCAGTCCTGCTGGTTCCCATCCTACAGGCCTTATTGAAATTCAAAGCACAGATTAGTTAATTAGGTCAAGCCAATATAGCAGAAAGGGGAAAAAGAAGGCCCTTTAGAACGAAATGTCACAGTTTGGGCCAGCAAGCTCACAGAGCTGTGCTGCAGATTAAAACAAACAGTGGCAGAAAATATAGGAGCAAACCTTCTTCCCTCACTCCCTCTCCCCCTTCCTTTCTTCCCTCCATTTGGATGCTTTCTAAGCTCTAACAAATCGCTCCATCTTTTGCTCATTTGGGTTCAAGCGACAGCTCACGGTTCTCTCTTTGCAGCCTCAAAGTAATGCGCTTTACAGGGTTTAAGCTGCTTTGAGCCATGAATAAGCCTCAAAAAAAATTCTTAAAAAAAAAAAAAAAGAACCCCACCCAACCCAAACTTCCCCCCCCCCACACCCCCCACACCAAAAAAAAAAAACAAACAACCACCAAAATTAAATTTTTTCTTAAAAAAAAAAAAAAAAAAAAAAAAAAAAAAATTTCTCAGAAATTATTGCTGTAAAAATTATAATTCAGCTAATAACTAACCATGCTTAGTCTATAAATAGATACCCAGTGAAATTCAACATAAGAAAACAGAACACTTTAAAGAATGTTGGCCAAGAAAATAAATTCAGAATGTAAAACATAATTTTATTTAAAGGCCTTTCACTTATGGTTCAGCTCTTAGCTCTCTTCGCCAGAAACCCTCCCTCTGTCCTTGTCTCAGCCAGAGAGTCAGCCAAGCAGAAAACCCTCGCCATTTCAGACGGGCCACGCTGCCAGAGAGCAGAGCAGCCTTACTGAAATTAAAAGTATCCATTTATGAGTACAGAAGCACAAAATCCATTCATGTTTAAATTATTTGGTTAATCCACAGGGAACAGGATCTGCCAAGTGCTGATGATGTTTTTGTTCACAATTATACATTAAAAGCGGATGGACAGATGTGTACTCTCACTCACAGACATGCACAAGGCATATTCGCTTACTTCATTCTCCTGGTTGTGCAGATCTCCTTTTTTAAGCAAACTAAGAGTTTAGGATATCACGAAAAACAGGAAAAATGTCACTACTTTTCACTAATATTGATTTGCTTTAAATACTGTACTGAATGATAAACATGTTGACGAGCATCTTGTGACCTTTCTATTATAATGTTCTGCTAGAGTTAAGAATGAATGTGAGATAATACTTAGGTCACTTATAATACCAAGTGTCACAGTCTACAGCTGCTTGTTCTAAGAGGGGTTTTGTCTCATTCAGAAGAGTGAAAAGTCAACCCCCTCAGGGGGATCAAGACTGATATCCTTATTCATGCAAGTCACAGGATGGCTCTCTTTAACGGTGATTAAATACTATAAACCAATCAATCAATCAATCAGTCAATCGCAAACACAAAGAAAAATGCTAGTGATTGTATATTAGTGATGCCACGATTAATTCATGCTCCAAATACTACTATTTTTGCTTGATGTAGGAAATAAATACAACATTTTAGCTCTATTTTATCTTTTAAATATTTGTAATTAAAATAAAAATATTATATAATTTTATCTTTTACATATTTTTATTAAATAGGAATATATATATATAAGACACACACACATTAATTCAAACACAGAAAACTTTTTTGTCCCAGTTTTACCAATATGAAGGTAAATATTTTCTTCATGAATTTTTGTCCTTAGGAAAGCAAGAAAATGCTCACTACTAATGCTAGTCTCAATTTACTTAAAGGAATTTGACAATATTAAAGATCCAACACTTCCCTTCACCTTGTGTAACTCACTCCATGAACAAGATCATTATGCTATTCACTCAAAACCAAGTGCATCATGATTCTCAGAGCCAAGGAAAGCCTGGTGCATTTTGTTAATACACATTATAAAGACCAGAGGGTAGCTGTTGACCCGATACAGTCATCTAATTGTTGATCATACATGGGCAATAATCACAAACAGTAAATCTACAATAGCTTGAGAGAGAGAGAGAGAGAGAGAGACAGAGAGACAGTGAGACAGAGAGAGAGAGGTTGAGGTTGAGGTTTGGGTCTCTGGGTCAGTCCAGTAACCACAGTGAGAGTGTGCACACAGAAGAGTCTTTCAGCTGCTCTATTAAAAAGCAGAATCTAAATAAATTAAATTCTGTACACACTCTCTGACCCCCTCTAAATGATATTACCCTAACTCATTTTATAGTAACTGGGCTTTTCATTTGATGCACCACAATGAAATAAAGAGCTATAATACATGGGAGAGAGGAAACAACCAACTACAGACATTTGAAAGCTTTCCTCAGGATACTGCAAGTGAACAATCAATTGGGTTCAAAAAGTATTTGCTTGTGAGTTTGTGTGTGTGTATTAAGCAAGTCCAGGGTCAGTTAATCTCAAACGTAGGGAGTACTAACTCTGACTGTATATTACACGAGTTTATTAGATTAACGTATCATTGAATAAAATGAAAATATTTTTGTTCAAATTCAGTTTTGTCGAAAAAATCGTCCTAAACTACTTCTCCCTCCTTCTCGACCTCATTCATGTGCTTTAACTGAATTAGAAGTTTTATTTGCCAGCTATGTTACACATATGATGGATGTGCAAATATAACATACTAAACAGACAACAAATATAAGAAGTGTAAGAGAAAAGGGAACAAACCAAGTATAACCTGACAAGGGTACGACAGAAAACTGAGGCGTATAAAGTATTACATAAGGAATAAAATATAATGGGGCATGCTGTTAAAGGAAAAAGAAATCAAGGATAAGGTGATATGATGAGCACCAGACTGAAATAGCCCATTTTATTTATAATTACCACAGTAATTTGCTAACGGTAGCAATTTTTTATCTTCTAAAAAACAACATATGCGTTTGATCCATTCTTAAGTATTTTTATTGTTGAAGAATGTCTGCAAAACATAATATATTACACATTTACAATACAGCAGCTATAGACATTTCTTCAACAGCTTTAGTGCGGTCCAACAAACACTCTTCATTAGAACATATAGTGTGCAGCTCGTCTTTCATCGACAGATATTGATTCTCTTAAACGGTTATTAATGAGCCGATGCGACTGGCTGCTAGTAGTTGTGGAGTGTGTGTGGCGGGGGCAGTTTGGAGCAAAGCCTGTGCTTTAGTGTCAGATGCTCTTTAGAGTGTTAATCCCATCAATGAGATAGAAAGCACAGCTCAGTTACAGATGCTTTGGCTATACAGAGAGGCTAAATCAATGCATCCTCACAATAAATCCCTCTCTCCGAACACACACACCTTATGCTACTGCAGTCACACACAGCTGGAGATGGTTTCAGTCCAAACATTCAGCTCATACAACTGCCCAATGCACACACACACACACACACACACACACACACAGTTCAGTACTGTAGGACAATATTTCCACTGAATGATATTGTTAAGAATAATCCTATATAAGCCTAACTGTAGTAAAATAATGGCTTAGTGCAAATACAAACACTCACGGGTGTCAAACATGATAGTAACACATTTCTCCTAGGAGGAATGAATGTGGAGGAAATCTACTTTAAGATGCAACTCTGACATATAGTGTTTTAAAAAGAGTGGGTTTTTTTCCCCTAATAAAGTGATTGCAACTTACAAAGAGAACCTTAAAAACAAGAAAATTTATTATAGTAAAACTGACATTAAAATGATTCAATAAAAAAAAATAGAAACATTAGTTATACTAGTTAATGATCCTAGTTAAAAAAAAAAAGAAAAGAAAAAAAAAACCTGCTTGTCTCACAGGATTGTCCAAGTTTTTTTCTAACTCTTGTTATAGGCCTACGATACAGAGGTCTTACACTGCATTGGGCTGACCTCTGAACCTCAGAGCCTCCTCCTGTAATCTCCTTCCATCACTCAGAGCAGACATTATTGATTTCTAGCTCATAACTCCTCATGCCACCTCTCACTGCCCTGCCATTACATAAACATGATGAGCCATTGTGAACATTTATGGAGCAGAGTAATTAGATCTCAATTTGAGAGAGACAGAAACAGAGAGGTGTTAGAGTTGATGGGTCTCAGTGGTGCTGTTTAAGGAATGCTTTTCTGTCAATTCGCTGGGTTTGGCACTTTGCATCAGAGAACCTGCTGGCAGTCATGGTTCATTAATATTTGACTACCAATGCTCACAATGGAGCTGCCAATTCTCTGAAGACAGTGCCACTCTTGGCAATGACAAACATTATAACATTACAGGGTACAGACACTCAAGTCACACACTTTCAGAATGAAGAAATTTGCTTAGTATCACCGCAATACAGATTAAAATGAATTTCAATCTACCTTTTTTTTGCCTAAATATTAAATGCATCATTGTACGGACTACTTTTTCATGGGGAGATGGGGTAGTGTAATTATTACCAGAGTGTCTCTGAGATTCTAGTCCTATCCAAATCATGTTAATATTAATTATTACAAACTGTCCTGTAGTAAGAAGCACAATTAGAAGATTTGAGCTTTTTTGTTACCTATACTGTACAAGGATGTGCAAAGAGACATTTATACAAAGATTTCAAAATAAATATTTCCTTTAATTTTTACTACAGTCTTACATAGTTTAAAATGGTCAATTAAAACCACAAAGCAGTGATCGTTTTAGACTAGGTTATCATAGGGTGAAAATTTCAAACCGTAACATACACCTAGCACTCTACATGGATCATTGTTCAATAATATGGGCAGTTAATAAGTAGATAATATGGGTTTCAATAAGTTCTGCAGATATCTCTGGGTAGATTATGGCAGCCAAGGTGGCTATAACAGACTTCAATTTCTTTTTCTCTCTGTCTCTCTCTTTAATTGAAATCTAATTACTCTGCTCCATAAATGTTCACAATGGCTCATCAGTGTTAGTGTAATGGCAGGGCAGTGAGTAGTGGCATGAGGAGTTATGAGCTGGAAATCAATAATGTTTCTCTGAGTGATGGAAGGAGATTACAGGAGGAGGTTCTGAGGTTCAGAGGTCAGCTCAATGCAGTGTAAGGCCTCCATATTGCGAGCTTGTACCCAACATTACAGGGCTACATAGACAGCTGGTCCAAAGCGTCTAATCGTAGATAATTACATGGTCAACACTGTAAACATGTACTTGATGTACTTGACTCTAAATAGATATCTGAAAACTACACAACTAGTCTTGAAGAAATTATTATTATTACAACTTACACCGATTGTGTAGGTCCCCCTTGTGCCACCAAAACAGCTCTGACCAGGTGAGGCATGGACTCCACAAGACCTCTGAAGGTGTGCTGTGGTAATTGGCACCAAGACATAAGCAGCAGCTCCTTTATGTCCAAATCCTGCAAGCTGCGAGGTGGGGCCTCCATAGATTGGACTTGTTTGTCCATCATATCCCACAGATGCTCGATCGAATTGAGATCTGAATTTGGAGGCCAACCATTCCTGAACAATTCGTGGAAGGGTGCGTTATTCTGCAGAATGAGGCCACTGCTATTAGGGAATATCGTTGTCAAGGGGTGTACTTGGTCTGCATCACTATTTAGGTAGGTTGTATGTGCCAAAGTAACATCCACATGAATGCCAGGACCCAAGGTTTCCCAGCAGAACATTGCCCAGACCACCTATTCCATTGCTCCATGGTTCAGTTCTGATGCTCACATGTCCACTGTAGGCACTTTCGATGGTCGATGGGGTCAGCATGGTCACTCTGACTGGTCTGCAGCTACACAGCCCTATATGCAGCAAACTGCAATGCTTTGTGTTCTGACCAGTGTTGGGTAAATCACTCAAAAAAAGTAATCCACTACAGATTACAGGGTAGCTGTGGCTCAGGTGGTAGAACGGGTTATCCACTAATCGTAGGGTTGGCGGTTCGATACCTGGCCGACGTGACTCCACATGCTGAAGTGTCCTTAGGCAAGACACTGAATCCCAAGTTGCTCCCGATGGTAAGTTAGCACCTTGCGTGGTAGCTCTGCTACCATTAGTGCGTGAGTGTGTGTGAGAATGGGTGAATGAGACACAGCGTAAAGCGCTTTGGATAAAAGCGCTATACAAGTGCGCCATTTACCAGATTAAAAAATATATCAGCATATATCCATTTTTCCTCACACTGACTGTGAGCTAGTGTTTGGCAGAATTGAGAGCTGTCAGCCAATTAGACACGAGTGTTTCCACATATTTTCCTGTAAACCCTGATTGGTCTAGCCACCGTTCACTATAGATATAAAATTACAACACTGCTGTTAAGCAGTAAGCATAAGCTCGTCAAGCTTCTAAGGATCATCAGGGTTTCCAGTTGTTTTAGGAAATACACTTAAAGTACATTTCATGACATTTTTCCACTAAAACAAAGCTGCAGATTTAAACTCTCAATAAGCAAAATATTTGCGAAATCTTGTGAACATCTAACACAGATTTTTTTTTGTAGCCTTGCTGTACCTGGAACTCTGATACAGTGTTTGTATGACTCCTACAACAATTAGGCCTATTAATAGGCAATTTGATTTAGACCCTGATTATCAAGGATTATCTTTTTTCCCCCCAGGTATTTTCCATGGCTGGAAAGTGTGTCTATAAATAGCAAAGTATTTTTTGTCAGATTTTCGACAATACATGGAACCATATGGTTTGAAAGTACAAGATATGCATGCTTATGTGCTGTGATATTCCAGCTCTTACACTAAACACATCCAGTTTCCGAAGGATTAGTCATGTGACCCAAAGTAAATAAATACACCTTTTACAGTCCACACCATTACCAAAAACACATCTGCACGCCCATGTACACACCTAGCTATCAGTTCGTGAGTGAAGGAGAGCTGAAGAAAGAACACTGGGTAGCCATGTAGGTTGTGTGTGGGTATAAAACAGTGAGCAGGATAAAGGGGGGTGAGAGGTGGAGGGAAATGCTGCCTATTCATCTTAGCCAGTGGAACATCTGGGAAAAGCCCTCTAAAACAAAGGCATTGGGTCTCTCAGCTAGATGACGGTCTTGGACAAGCATGTTTGGCCTTGCCAGCACAGAATGGACAGGGCACAAATCATCTCAGGACAACAGGGGTAGGTGGGGAAAGCCAGTGATTTTGTGTGTGTGTGTGTGTGTGTTCCCTCTGGTATTTAAGTCTCAAACAGGCCCATTCTCTAGGGCTCGGCAGGACAAATTGGCCAGTTTGGGTGTCTTTGAGAGGCAGTGCAGCGCGAGGAGAATGGGACAGGCCTGAAACACAAGGAACAGCCCCATAAAAATTCATCACTTTGACCCCTTTGACCTCTCGCTGCTGGGGGCTCCACACAAACACACACACTGTCTCTCTTTCACTCTCTCTCTCCCTCTCTCAATGAGATGAGCAAGCAGAGAGCAAGCATCTCATCAGCACACAATACAAAAAATAGTCAGCTTGACAGGATGAAAGTTTTTTTTTTTTTTACCGTCTACATTTCCATCATTATGCATGATTGGTGAGCACCATCATGCTGCTCACCAAACACACAAACACAATAGCTAAAAAGAAAAGACTTCTTGAGAGGAAAAAGCCACCAGATGCTTCATTGTGCCTGAGTATGTGTGAGTGGTGTGTGAAGTAAGGCACTGAGGGGTGTGTATGTTCTCCTAGCTGTATTAAGCAGAGAATGAGCAGGCATTGTTTCACACCAGGCTTTTGACACATTTGTGCCACATGTACAAAGAGAGCTAATAGAAGCTTAAACATGGAGAGGCCCTTATCACCTCCCCTCCACTGCTGCTGCTTCAATCCTCAGCTCCCAAACCAGTCACCACAGATGTCCACAAACTGTTTAAGTCTTTCTGCATCAATAAAACCAGTTAGCCAGAAGGCAATATAGCAATACGAAATGGTTTGTGCAGCTGTCTACAGTTGTGCCCAAAAGTTTGCATACTCCTTGCAGAATTTGCTAAATATTAATACTGTTAACATAATAAAGGGATAATAAAAATCCCATGTTTTTTAAATTTTATTTAGGAAAAATCTTTCAGGTTCTGCACATTCTTTGCTTTTCCAGCATCTTCTGCATATTTGAGCCCTTTCCAACAGTGGCTATATGAGATTGAGATCCATCTTTTCACACAGAGGACAACTGAGGGACTCGTACACAACTACTACAAAAGGTGCAAACATACACTGACGATCAAGAAGGCAACACGATACATTAAGAGCCAGGGGGTGTAAACTTTTGAACAGGATGATCAGTGTATTCAGTATAGTTACATGTCTCCCAGAAGACAAAATAACAAATTACACTGATCAACCTGTTCAGAAGTTTACACCCCCTTAACGTATTGTATTGTATTGTGTTAACCTTCTTGAGCATCAGTGAACGTTTGTTCCTTCTGTAATAGCTGTGGAATCACGTCTAACAGTGAGCTGAAAAGGTCATAAAAAGTGCCATTCCATTTACAGCCAAATACAGCCGGCTGCCTTTTTTCATACAGTCTGCATGAACATCCAAAAACGTAATACTGAAAGTACTGCTAGTTTAAACCAATGCAAACTTATGCCTAACTGTTGCGTTGCACAAGTTGCATATTCATACTCACTGTCATATGAATATGCTTTTCTGAGACACTTGCAGCAAACACAAGTCCAAATTTCCTATTCTGAAGGATATTTTCTTATTTTCTAGCACAGTTGAAATTTTCAGATTTTTCAGATATTATATTTTCAGATTATATTTTACAAATACAATATTTTTACAGATACAATATTTTCAGATTTTCTAGTGCAGTTGAAAACCATGATCATGCTGTTTAAAAAAAGACAAAATGATCTCAATTTAAAGGAAGAATGAAAAACAAAATAAGAAGGTCTTTATATCTTCCCAAATGTTGCAGTGAAGGTTTATCAGCCATCTGATTTTATACCATTAGTAACATTTCAAATGAGCTTTCAAAAGATTCTTCTGCACATTTACAAAACTGTCAGGCAGCAGCAAACATTTCTAGACTGTGGTCTTCATATAATAAACCACTGTCTCTCATTGATGTTCTTATAAAAAGGATGTCATGATTTTCCCAAGATCAGATTTAAACCTAAGGGTGAGCTTGGCTTTGGTCATCATCGAGCCCCAGCTGTTTTATTTCCTCCGGTATCAGCTCAGTGGACTCTTATTTTATTATCCAATAAATAAATAAATAAATCTTTATCTCTTGATATTGGTCAGTTTATTTTTTATTAAGTTAAAATTGCACCATTTGATGTTTTCTTGTTTTGCTTTTAGAACTGAAATTTTGCTTTTAAGGATTAAATACGCAAAAACCTACTGCTTACAACTACAAATACTCGGGTGCTATACAGTTATGCCCATGAATTACTACTTGATCGCAGGATACAATATTCCTGTAAACCACAGTGCTGATAATAGTTGTTTCCTCTAAAAATTTATTTTAGACTAAGATCAAGTTTATAGAAAAGAATTGCACAGAGCAATTCTGACTTTCTTGCCCATAGAGCCTACAAAAGATGTCAACGGTGCCATTGTTATTGTTTATCCATAGACCCTGAAGCTGGCATTAGAATATAAATCACACCACATTGTTTCATACCTAACATGAGTGCGACACTCTTGTACATGTATGAGAGGCTCTCCTCTTGGAATACAAAGAGCTCAGTCTTCTGAGGTCTGTTTAATGATAAATTACTCCACTCTGTCACTTCATTCAGGAGTCATTTAGCAGAAAGCCATTTTCAATGAGGGAATATCAGACTTAATAAATTCACGAACCTTCTCTAAAGAAACATGAATGAGGCACCAACAAACACAAGCTTCCTTTCAGCAATCTAATAGTCTTTACAATACATTATCATTTAGGTTGAGAGCGGTTTGTTGGGTCATTTAGTGTGTATGGAGCAGCGATTAACAATTAGTGATTTTGTCTTAATGAGCAGCTAAGCTCCAGTTCATTACTGCACTAATCAATGCCGAAGATCAATGTCTGTAAGATGCTTTCTTTCTACAAGCAGTGGAATTATCACTTTTATGAAAACAAGTCAAACTCAAACAAAAAGATACATCAACTTTAAACTTTGGCTTTCATAAATGACACAATGTAGATGTAAATCCATTAACAGTGTATTATTGTTACATGGATTTATAATTATTAGAACACAACGCCGGAATTCGTGAAAATCTAAATCTGATCAGTCAGAAATTGTTCTTTTTACACAATAGCAACTGTGACAGAAGTACATTTATATTAATGTTTATAATAAAATGTTATTACATCTACATAATTGTTGATAGCATATAACTAGCATAAGGTAACTGTATGAAGATATTTATTGGGTCTTAGATGTTAATGGTTTATAACGGTGAGTAAGTTTTTCACCAAAGGAAACTCTTCAGGATAGAGGAATTTGTGCTTTGGTAGTAACAAGGAAAACGCTTTTTTCCCGTCTGAATAATTTGAAGGGAAGGAAAAAATAAAGGATGGTGAGGAAACGACTGCTTATATAGCTGCTAGAACATGAGTGATGACTAATTTGTCTCACAAACGATTCAAAAGATTGCATGTAACTATAAACAGTTGATAACTGGTATTTATTAATATCATTCATTAATACATCAGAAAAAATGTACTCGTTAGAAAACTGTTGTGGAATAAGAAATAAAATAGTTGCTGAAAAAAGAATCAATTTCAGGGTAGGAGCAGCAGCTCTTTGCTGTGAGTCGGGTATCTATGTCGATTATTTTCGTACAGCAGAACGTCCCGTTGTGTTTTCTTCCTTACTTAGAATGAGCATCAAAGATGCTGATGTGCTGATGCACAGGACAGCACAAAGAGGGAGAACGGGTTTTTGCTCTAACGGTTGGGGTCTCAGGTCTTCAGCATTACATTAATACACGTTATCAACCGAAATTATTCAAGATGATGATGATGACGAACACCCATGAGAAAAGTTAATGCTCCCACAAACCTCGTTAAGGTTAACTGTTTTGTTTATCCAGACAATGATCCATTTGTCCCCTCTACTCAGATGGCCATGATGGTGGCAATCTGTGTCTCAATAAGAGTACAGTTTGAAAGGACAGCGCACAATGCTGTCCAACACACAATAGCCCATGATTCATTCCCAGCAACACCCTTTAATTTGTTTGCACCATTTCATTTAAATGATCCTATCCAATCCTGCTGGGTGGTGATCCAAGTGAGGAAGAGGGGGTGGAGATACAGAGAGAGAGAGAGAGAGAGAGAGAGAGAGAGAGAGAGAGAGAGAGAGAGAGAGAGAAACTATAGTCTGGGCCTGGTGCATGGTGAAGTTGTAGACCCCTATCATGTGGGTGGGCTTTGTGATTCGTTTTTTTAACAAATTTTTCATGCCCATCCCTCTTGATGTGACCCAACTGTGGCTCCTTTATTGAACTGACAGGCTGGCGCAGGAGAACATGCTGCCCTTCTGATAGCATGAAATCAGGAACAAAAGCCCCCCTAAGACAGAGTGGAGAGGAGAAGCGGTGAGGCGCGAGAAGCTGAGGCCATCCCCCGCCTGGCTCCCTGGATCTCTCTCTCTCTCAGCCTACCCTGGATGTCCTTCTCTCTCTCTGCATAAGCAGTTGTTAGCTCAGTCCTGTCCTTCTGCTCACATGTGCAAGAGAAAAGTGAATCAAGGCACCTTGCTTTTCCGTTCCGCCTTCTCTAAGACAAAGCTCCAGCTCCTCCTTAAGGGCCTGGCAATATGGCCATCACCGATAAATCAAGCGAGACTTTACACAAGAGGCCATGAATTGTCAATGCGGTTCTTAATGGGACCTGTTAAATATGACGGGGTGGTTTGTGAGAAGCTTGTGAATGAGAGAAGAGCCAGTGCTCAGTCTGCCTGCCAGACATGTGTAAAGATTTCAAGTGCCAATTCGGTCTTTATGGATCTGCACCAATATGGTCAATGTGATGGAGGTGTAAGTGGCACTGAATAAGTGTACCGAACCCGAGAATCTCTCCAGCCCTTCATCATCTCTACCAGAGGGGGAGAGAGAGAGGGAGAGGGAGAGAGGAAGAGAGAGAGAGAGAGAGAGAGAGAGAGAAGATGGCGATCTAAGAATACTCCTTAGCTACTTGCTAAATGCTATAAAAAGGAAAAGAGAGAGCATGCTGTACTTGAGCTACTGAAAAGGAGAGAGTGGTGTTGCTGAAAAGAAAACAGACTTCATCTGTTCAACAGGAAGTGAAGTGAACATGCTTCCAGATGCAGAAGGCTTCCAATCCAGGGTGGGTTTTACAAACTACACTGAACAAAAGCAATTTATTCATTTTTTCTCCCCCTATTTGTTTCATATTCACTCAAGTGCATCTAACACCTAATAGTTTCTCTTCAATGAAAAGCACATTTGTCTTCCACAGATAATGTTATGCAGATGTAAAATGCAGGCTTTGGAACATTTAGCAACAGAGGAAATGAAATAAAAGAGCAACATAAATGTTATCATGACTGGGATGTGTCATAAATACATTTTTCTTTAACAGGCATCACAAAAGTCATTGGTAGAAAGCTAGAGGTGAAAAAATTCCAAACAAATCAGTGACTTGAGATGGTGTGAGCAGTGTTAATGGAACAAAAGTGAATTTTCCAGACAGTGACAAATATTTTCAGTGAAAAATTAACTGGTCAAAGTAAAAACCGAGTGTAAATTTCACCTAAATCTAAGAGTAATTTTAATAAAACTGGGAAATGTGCTGTTTTGTGACACTAACTCTTTAATTTACATTTTGATACTGAAAATACATTTTGAACAGAAAATAAATAAATATCCCTAAATGCTTCAATAAATACTATGGTATATATTTCACCTAACATTTAAATTTGAATTACATTCATAAAACAAATCTGTGATGCAAGCACAGAGAGAACTTATATACTAAATACTTTTCTTTTTTAACAGACAGCTTAAAAAAAAACCTTACTAGATTAATGCACATTAATTTGTATTCTCCATCAAGCAAACAAAATAATATGTACTGGGAAGTGCATATAAAGCTAAATAAATCTCCATTGCAAATAAACATGGCACCAAATGCAGGGTAAAAAAACAGCTTGCAGTTTAGCATTAATTCATTAATGCTTACAGATTTTTGCCAGCACAAAACCCGTTTCTTGCATAATTTTTCTTTTAAGAAATTGCTGGTGCATATGAGGCAACTTATATTAATGAGCATTATTAGTTTAAGAGGCAGCCATTTCAGACCACCCTGATGTCCTAACCCATGGTAACTCTAGACACTATTTTGTGAGAGTGATATTGTATTCTATTCTTCTCGGACAAAACAGACTTGTTCTATCCTTGCTTTGTTTCTTAAAGAGCCTTTCCTCTCACTAAAGAACATTCAGCAGTTCTGGAAGCACTGAACTGAGATATATACAACAACCAGGTTAGATAAGAGCAGCCAGTGGACAACAAAGATAAAAATAAATAAATAAAAAGACGATGAAAAAGTGAAAAACTGGACAGATATGAAAGAAACGGTGTGGTAGAAATGCACAGCGGTCAGAGGGATGGTCAGTTATTGGGAGTGTTATCTGATCTTTAATTGAAAGCTGGAGAATGAAAGAGAATCACTCTACAATATGAGTGGGTTCTTATGGCTGCACTATTTAGCAGCACCATACAGTCATAGCACAGTGTGTGTGTGTGTGTGTGTGTGTCACAAGCTGTAAAGGCTTCCAGTGCCAGGCACCTCCCTCACCCCAGTCACCCACCCGTGCCATCCACAACTGTGGAGCCCCGACACAATGGGACCAGGCCCCAGGGGCACGCTCAACCATCTCCGAGAGGAACAGAAGGCAGCGGTTGTTCTTCATTCTCTCCGCTTTTTAATTACGTCTTGATCAAAGCCGCCACACGCTCCTTCTCTATGTGTGGCTCTCTTTGTTTTAGTGTTATTAGATGGAGAGGGAGAAAGGGATAGAGTGGGAGGGACAGAGGGAGCAAGAAAACGGAGAAACTGAGAAAGCAGTGTTTGTTCACGCTCGTGGTGTATCAGCCGAGGTCATCAGAGAGATCATGTGGGTTTATCAGAAGTGCTAGTGTATCATGATGCTTATCATGATATGGTGACAGTTCTCTTATTATTATTATTATTATTATTATTATTATTAAGACATTTCTCTGTTCTGAGTAAAGAATGGAAAACCTGTGGATTTAAAGCTCCATTAGAATGGAAGTGTTTGGGGCAGTTAATAAATGTTTTATGTGGACGTAAATTAATAATTAAATATGTAACATGTAAATTATGCCCCAAATATGTAAATATGTGCCTACAATCATTCATAACTGTATTCAGATTTGAATCTGAAGTGGGTGTGGCCTAAACCAGACATTTTTTTCATTTGAATTAAGTAAGAACCTTGTGCCCATGGGTACAATGGGGAAAAATAAGGGGTAGAAATGACAGCATGATCATTGAATTCTGAGAGTTCCTCAACCCCAGCTACATCACTCAGTTCATAACTGGTCTAAAACAGAGATGTGTGGAGAAGTTTTTATGTTTCTCAAAATCCTATATATATATATATATATATATATATATATATAAACAAAGAAGGCTGTGAAAGATTGTCTTATTTATTGTTTAACCTTTAGATCTTTTGTTCAAAGAATTCAACAGAAGAGGAGAGTCCCCCAAGCGTGGACTTCGAAATGTGAAAGATCTAGAGAGATTCTGTATGGAAGAATTGTCTCCAATCCTTTGCCTTGTATTCTCCAACCTCATCACGCATTATAGGAGAAAACTCACAGCAGTTATCTTGGCAATGGGAGGTAGCGTTTTGACTAAAAGGGTGCCAATAATTGCTGCACACCTATATTTAACAAAGATTTTTTTTTTCAATCCTGTGGTGTGTTTGCAATTGTTTGATATCCTTGAAAGCAGAGTATTTTTGTGATTTTTTTAACAAAAGATCAAAAGGTTAAAAAATAAAGAATTTTTCACAGCCTTTTTACTCATTTACCAAGGGTACCAATATTAGTGGATGGCACGGTATATATATTTTAAGTTTGCCGTAAAGATTTCAATATGTTCTTCTTATGTCAAAGGCATTCTTAAATATTTATCTCATGGCTGATTCGAGAAGCAGTTGCAAGGTTGTTATTGACTTTAAAACTAAACATGGCAAACACATCAAACATGACACGGATTCCAAACTTACTAACGAATTCAAAAAGACTTGTAGTGTTGTGGACCAAGCGAGAAGAGGACGTACACGAACTACCACTGACGAAGGCAGGTGGCATACAGTCCCCTATGCATGGAGATTTCTGCAACACCTTGTTTATAAACCAATTGGTAGCCTAATTCAAAACCTGCAACCCTGATCAGGCAGTTACTGGGAGGCATGTTCATGCATGTGGTATTTATTTCTCCTGTAAGCTTCGTATCTGACTGTAAAAACTTTAAAAGCTTACTGATGGAAAAATGCTCTTATTTCTTTATAAATGAGTTTCCTGTTTTTTTCTCAGTAAGGAAATGCCATTCTTGGTATTAGTTCATGTGCTACAGATGTGCTTGAAGACATAATTAAACAATAAACTGATCTTGATAAAAGAAACCATCTAGCATTATTAACTCAGTTATGGAGCAGATGAGCAGAAAAAAATTACACTCTTTCTAAAACATTGTCTTGTTTTAAAAATCACATTTAGAGCAGAAACTCATTTACGGTTTAACAAAATAAAGTACTGTTTTCAGATCATCCATCTGAAGTAAATACATGATGTGTGTGTGTGTGTGTGTGTGCGTGTAAGGGCTGGTTTATCTGATGAAGAGGAGAGTCACTATCTCTGGGGTTGAGAGTCTCGTAGAACAGAGGCCCAATCAGAGCTCGCCGAGTGACTAATGGATGGATGCCTCCCAAAATTAATTAGCCTGACTAATGTAGTGTACACTTAATTTCGCTGCCTGCCTTTTGATTTATGGCAGGCCATGTGCACAAACGCAGCGTGAAATGGAGCCTTATTGTCTGAGGAAGATTTCACCAGTAAACACAGCCACGGCCCCTTAGACAACAGCGCACCAGACGCCGCACGGCCTTCCAAGAGTGCTGTAAACAGATGCGTATGTGCACAAAACACACACTTTTTCCTGCTATGCACATCTCCAAAATACAACACCAGGGTTAGCAAAAACGTATAAAACAAGCACACCCTCAGAGAAACACACTCAAGTCATAATCCATTCTTCCCCTCGCATAGACAAACAGCACTTGAGTTGACTTTGGCATCACGAGTGTGTTGTAAAGCTCTTCAAACAGTGAAAAATGTAATCTTTATTAGTGCACTTGTCACTAATGAGCAGTTTACAGGCCTCATATGGATCAGGGATTGTATTCAGCCCCACCTTTAATTTCATGCTGCTCAGCCCACAAAACTACGAGCACAAAGGCAAGAAACATTGATTCATGTAAAGTGCCGCCTCCCGCACTTCCTCCTACTGCACACAGGGGGTGCTGAGACACGCACGCTAAACAGGGAGCCAGTTCGTCCTCTCAAATCACACTCTTAATGACAGCAGCCAGTGAGAGCAGCGGGTAAACTCCAATTAAAACAAGCGCGAGTTGTGTCACGAGGACAGTAGATCACGTCAGTAATTAACCTCTGCGCTGGCCCCTATCAATCCCCGACTTGGAACAGCCCGCGGACGGCGCCATTTTTGCAGGAAATAAATTTACATTCTATTAAGTTTAATTAGGAGAGATTTTAAATATACTGGAGAACAGCAGCAGTGCTGTCACTATGCCTGCTGATTCACTACCAGCTGAACCCGGGGGACCTGCTCGAATCCCAGCATGCACTTCAGCTGCTTGGACGTGGTCAGGACACGGCTCACAGGTGGTCACTGTCCACTCTCCTTTACACATCCGCTCTATATCTTCCAATCTCCGTACAAGCCTGTGCTCACATACACACAAAATATATACAGTTTTTGGCGGTGATTCTAAAAAAGGATTCAATGGATTTTATTGCCAAATATTTTTATGCAAAAATGAAAAACATTTTTTTACAGACTTGTGTTAAGACCACCCAGTTTTATGACTGAACCTACCTCTCCCCAATCCCTTCCTGTCTCTGTCACTATAAGAGTGGGACACAGGGACAGTGAGTGCAGTGGAGAGACAGAGTGAGGAGAGTGTGTGAGAGAGAGAGAGAAGGTCCAGCATTAGGACCCACATGGCTCCATCTTTTGTCCCCAGTGAAAAGCAGCGCTAAATGGGGGTCAATTGAAGCCAAGTCCCTTCTGTCTCACACAATTACTAGAGTTCCTTGTTCGTGTGTGTGTGTGTGTGTGTGTTATAGGAAAGGGGTTGGCCCCATGTCTCTGGTTACTGATCCTGCCGCTCAAGCACTTCAGGAATGTGCCACCTGTATCCAAACACCCCTGTGCCCCCATCACACAACACACACACACACACACAGCATCACATGGGATTTCTACCCTGACAACCCCAGTGCATGCTGGGAAATCGGGGCATCCTGATGCTGAAGACTGTGAAGAGGTGTATGAGGAACAGGACGGTTAATGAAGGACACTTTTACAAATCACACAATTGCTGAGTAGTGCTGAGAAGAAACGCACAACACGATTCAGAAGAGCTTCAAGGAAAAGAAATCTTATTACAGAAACAGTCAGAAAGTAGACTAGAGATTCATAGTAGACTACTTCATTCACAGATATCAATGAAGAATTACAGCTGCACAAACACTTGCACAATACACATTGTTCCAATTAAACAGTTACTTCTCAATTCACTTACAATTATTTTGTTGGGTAAATTTTTGAATTTTGGTCCATTTCACTGAGGTCACACTAAAATATAGGTGAAATCTTAAAAAAATGAAAATTCCAACAAAGTATAAATCAATATTCAAATAAAGGGTAAGGTGAGAAATCAGAAACTCCCCCATAATGCACTAGATGATGTAATTTTCTGGGTTACATCAGAACAGCTTGAGACATCAGAGCTGCACAGAATTGAAAGATATTACTGTTTTTTGTTTGTTTTTAATGGTATGACACTGTACGTGTACAAATCACAAATGTTAAGGAGGACATCAGACAAAGTTCACTCTGTTGGCACCAGAGTGATCACTAATTGTTTCTCTGCTGTTAATTTTCATGGAACCCGCCTCTCAAGCTTTGGGCAAACGCACAGGTTCAATTTAATAACATTTCATTAGATCTTTATGTGTTATTGAGTTTTGTAATTTGCGGAGTATTTTGTGCTTTTCTGTGGAAAACTACTTGAATTGGTAAAATTGCAATTGGACGAGATTGTTTCGCATGTTTTTTTGCAGTGATGTTTGTCGGTAAATGAGACCTTTTAGCTGTACTCAAGTACATCGAAGAGGGCTTTGACCAAATACGAGTTGCAATGATGTCACATGACGTGTCTTGACCAAATCTCCCAATTCTGAAAACTGCAAGCTCCTCCGAATATTGCGGAGTTCCTTGATTTCATTTCTGCATTCCTGGAGGGACTGAATTACATTTCTCAAACATTCACCGTGAGCTACCTGCGCACTGAGCTGGCAAAAACTATCTTCAGCATTAAACTAACAGCCAAAATCTTAATCCACATAAATCTGAATATAGGACAGTATTAAAATGAAGGCCTGTGAACACTCTAAATGTCTAAATTTAATTTCCTCATATTTCCCTTGTGCTATACTGGTGATGTCAATTGTATTCCTTTATGATCATGTACCTGAGAACAAATCAGTCCAATCCCAGAGAGCTGAGGATTAATAAAATAGCTTGGCAAACTGTACACAATTCTCTGCTTACCCCAAATCTATCAGTCAAGGCAAGTTTTTCGTCAAAGTCTGCCTTTCTAGTTTCGTAATATTAAAGACGAAAGTATGTGGATTTGGATGTAACTCGTAAAATTGAAAAAGCAGACTTTTTTTTGTAGAGGGTGTGTGTTTTAATACAGCGCTCCCTGAGGCCGAGCACCTGAACTGCAGCTGCAGGACAAGAGAACAGACGAAGACTATTATCTCGTTTACCACACAGGATGAAGTCCTTCCTGCATCATTAGAGTTCAGCAATTCAGCTGTTCAACAATTCAGCAAGACAACAATTCAGCTATTCAAGAAGCCCTCCTTCCCTTCTCCTCCCCTCTCCACTTTAACAGTGAGAACCTCCTCGAGCAGTACAATGACCTGAACCTCTCTCTCTCACTCATGCACACCCTCTCTTTCTAACCTGGTTCATCAGAACCTAGGCATATATTAATAAGATCTCCAACAAGTGCGTCCCGAACAAGAAATAGCAACGAATGCTCGTTAGAATGACAAAAAGAAAGAGTGAGCCAGAGACAGTGGATCCTGCACTCATCTAAATGAAGGGCAGACAGTGTCCTGCCTCCGATTTTCCATGGCATTTTACAACTGGGAGATTTATGACTCATTAATGTGCTTACTACTCTCCCAACCCAGCTGTGTTTGCTAACCTGACTGCAAGGTGCATTGTTATATTACAGGGTTGTTCTCCTTTTCTCACACACACACTCACTATGTGCTAATGAAGGCCCTTATAAAACCAGACACTCCTCAGTGAAGTGGTGATTAAGACGTCATAAAGCAGATAATTCGACCACACATACATGAGCTTTGTGGGTTTGTGGCTTAGATCAGCTGTGTGTGTGTGTGTGTGCACATGTAAAAAAAGGTGAGAAAGAAAGCGAAGAATGTGTTAAAAGTCAATTGGTGAAGGAATGTTGCACTCAACAAAAACATGAAAACAAGATTTACTCAAAAATGAAAAATAACCTACAATGGAAGCCTTAGGGCAGTTGCGCAGCAGTTAATAAATGTTTCTCTGAAACAGTTTTGTAGACTCTTTAGTCAAATTTGTGCAACTCAGTTACAGATCTCATTCTGCATGGAACCTCATGGATACCATAAAGACTAGACTTGAGATCGTGTGCGAATTACCATCGTCCTAACCATCGCCGACTGACGATAGTATCAGCTACAGTTTTGAGGGGTGGGGTGGGCGTGGCATAATTGGGCGTGGCCATACATGCGTAACTTGAATCGTGTACAGGTAACATTACTATAGTAGTTATATATACTATATATAATAATTATATATAGTATATATAATTATTGGGAGCTGGTTATGGGCCAACTGTAGCTATAATTGTAGCATAAGAGTTATTGTTTAATTATTTTTATTAAATACCCGCATCCAATATCAGGAATGCTTGCATAACTGAAGTTGGGACTATAAACAAACAACGAGTTATTAGCTGTAACTAAGCTCATTATAAAATTTAAATAAAATTATATAAACTATGCGTGCATGCGCTCCGTGTCGAACAGCAGTGGAGATGCTTATTGAATTCTTGTATAGTGAGTGAGCCTGATTAAACAACACACCATTTCATTTTCATAAATTAAACCCCAGACATTCACGGATTTATTGGTTCAGCAGCACGGACAAGGGAAGCTAAGAAACATCAGGGAAAGAGGGTTTGTCACTCCGAACCAATATCAGACATCAGATTATTAAAGTTCATATAGGATACAAAACAGACAAAAAAAAAATACAACACAGTTTATTTTAGTCCGTATTAAAGCTGCAGACACCATGCGTATTAAAATCGTCCGACTCGGTAGCTGAAATCTAATGACATTCCTGACACTACCATCAATTGTCCCAAGCCTACCCCATTAACTGTGGGAAAGCGTAAGTAATCATAAAACAACAGTTTTGGTGGAATATTTTCTCATTTCGGTTGCATCCTAATGTGAAAGTAGTGGTCCTTAAGCAGCAGCCACTTGTATTTGCAGTACTAACTACATGCTCTAGTCATGTAAAAATCAATCCGCACTCAGTTTGTGAGCAGATCTGAGAATGACAGAAAAGTGCTGTATGTTATGGTGTAGTATGTTCCATGGTATAGTATGTAGATGTTCTAAATCAACTCAGGCTTAGATACCTGACTAAGTTTAACCTAGAGTCCCAACTATGTTGTGTCACACAATTAGCTCTGGGAAACATGGATTTGATCTCTTAATGCCTATATTATTAGTATACCTATTAACTGATGATAGTATTATAATATACTATATTAGTACCTTACCTTAATAGCTAACTGAGGCACACAGATAAGGCACACTTATTTTTGGCCACAGTTGTGGCCCAATTGATGATATGGTCTAGAAATGTTTTTAGAGGGCAATGGTTGTAGCTTTGAATTGTACGCTGCCCTTAGATGTCTACTATAAATGATTTTTCAGTACATAGGCTTTATGTTCTTTTCACAGAGTAGGGAAAGGTATCAAAATTCTTGCCTATGGCAATCACACATTTTATACAGAAGTCTTACCTCTATAACCTGCTTTGAGTCCAGCCTGAAGTTAAAATCGCCAAAGAGGAAATATGGCAACTTCTCATAACGCTGATCTGTGATCCTAGACAGAGAGAGGGAGAGACAGAAAGAGAGAGAGAGGCCATCAGCATAAAGAGTAAAAATCTTGTTCTTCTTGTTATCTAGTAGCAAAGCAATGATCACCAACTCAGTTTCAATGGAGGCGCCATCTTAGAGAATTCAGTCACACCTGAATCCAACTGAGCTGATCTGGCTAATCGAGTATTGGGGCAGGTGTGCAGGATCAGTGCTGGAACCTCATTCTGTAAGAAGGTAGATCTCCAGGAACAGAACTGGGGCAGTGTTTGTGAGGGGAATAGCACTCCCTAGTGGAGTAAATTGCACTGACACAGTGAGAAAGAACTGAACAGAAAGCATGGGTTCACACACTGCTGCTGAACTAAAAATGGATATAGGGTACGTATCTCTCAAACTGTCTAAATGTGTTAAGTTAAACACGTAAAACACCACACTGTTAACCCTCTCCCCCGGTGAGTAACAACACACTTACTCATAGTCCTCTTTCCATCAGTTTTTACTGTATTATATCCCACTGTATCCAACACGCCCTACAGCACTCGAAGAGACTCGGACGATTCATGGAGTCCTGAAGTCATGGAGCGCTTCCAGAGAGCACCGGGTCTCTACAGTGTTCCCCGTTCTGTCTGCTCTTAATAAACACTCCTCAGATGAGGAATAATTAACTCTCCATACCTAATCATTTATTTTGTGTGTGTGTGTGTGTGTGTGTGTGTGTGTGAGTGAGAGAGAGAGAGAAAGAGTGAGTGTAGGGGAAAAGAGCTAGGAAAGTGTCTTCGTCCTGGATTAATTGGTGCAGATGCTATGGTGGCTAATCACTGGGATAAATCTCCCCTCTGCTCCCACTGACCAATATCACTGTATTTATGAGGTTGTAGAGGACGTGTCTCACGCCGGCGACTCTGTTCCAGGCCGGTACTCCCAGGGAACTCTAGATCTATGTATGTTTGAGCGGGTGGGGAGTGGGAATTGGGTGGGAGGGGGTATTTTGTAACTGTCTTGCTGCAGTTCAGCAGTTAAGGTTCAGATGGGATTCATTCAATGAAGAAAAACATTTTTAGTCATAAGCTTCACGGTTGAGCTCAAAACTCATATATATATATATATAAATAAAACATAACTGATTAAATTATTGCAATTTGGGAAAGGAGCTATAACAGAGCAGGAAAGGGGGCACGGTGGCTTAGTGGTTAGCACGCTTGCCTTGGACCTTTGGGGTTTGGGGGTTCAAATGTTGCCTCAACCCTGTATGTGCGGAGCTTGAAAGTTCTCTCCTCCTCCGGATA